>CP092863.1:104130808-104178189 GCA_030710605.1 Cordylochernes scorpioides | reverse complement strand
TTTAATAACCCAGAGTACCTGATACCTGAAATATATCCTAAATACTTGAAACTTAAGAACAATGAAAAAATTAATAGAAACAAAAAAGTTAACTTTTTAGACCTAAATATAAACCTTACAAATAATGCTATTAAAATTTATAATAAAAAAAAGTAATTATAATTTCAACATTATAAAATACTGTAATATAAATTCTAATATATCATTAAAAATTGCTGTAAAGGTATATATTTTGGTCAGTTTCTAAGATTTTATAGAATAAATAATATATTAGAAAATTTCATAGAAGATGTTAAAAATTTAAACATGGAATTTATTAAAAACAAATTCAGTATTAGACAAGTAAAATATTTCAACAGTATATCAATTATAAAATATTTAAAAATATATAAATTTTCTTTCTTCTTTAGCTGTCTCATTGTTCTAAAATTTCTGAATAAGCACTCTAATTTTGAAGGAACGACATGTGTCCCCCCCGCAACAGATGTCAGCCAAAAATAGCTGTTTACAGAGGAGGGCGTCGCGGACGAGGTAGGTTTACAGTTGGAAGTTCCTTAACACTTGTATTTGTTGGACCTGTTCATATAAATGTTTCACTGAAGCAACTTAATATTAACACATAAAATCTGGTTTAAGAGAGTTTTATGACATAATAGAGCAGGAGTGAAATGTCGCTTGATTTCTATTTGAAAATCTCCGGTCAAGCAGATCTCTCTTTCCATTAATTAATTCATTTAAAATTTGTTTGTATATGTCTGGTCTACCATTAGGGTTTCAAAACATAATAACCAAACTTATAACAAAAGTTAATTCATATTATAGATTTATTACTAAATACAACTAGATATATTTATATTATAAAATAAAAAAAAATAAAAAATCATATAAAAAAAGGATAATGTTGAAAAAAGGAAGATATGAGAGGGCACTGAACACCGGAGGATTTTATTGAACCGATCACGGTAAGATAACACAACTAACTAACTAACCAAGACATCCATCTATATATACACCGCAACACACCACAGAGTAACCGGTCACTGGTCAAAACAATTATATCATGAAATCCGAGAGAATTGCCATTTTAACACTTCCTCTCAATTCATCAGATTTCTACATTCCAAATCCAGTGACGTGTTTTTCATACAAAAACCTTGGTAGGCCTTTAGTAAGGATGTCGGCAACATTTTCTTGGGTTGGTGTGTGGACGACCTCGACAAGTCCATCGCTGCAAATGCTTCTGATGTAATGCCATTTGATGTCAATATGCTTAGTTCTGGCATGATAAACCGGATTTCTCGCCAGCTGTTGAGCACCCTGGTTATCCGTCTTCAGAACAGTCGGTCCATTCAGCAATTCACCAAATCCCATCTCGTCCAACAGCGCTCTAAGGTCGACTGCCTCCTTTCCTGCTTCACAAAGTGCGTTGTACTCAGATTCTGTGCTCGAAAGAGTGACAGTCTGCTGCTTCTTCGATTCCCAGGCTATTGGACCTCTTGCCAAAAAGTAAACAATTCCCGTATGAGATTTTCTATCCACGAGGTTTCCACCCCAATCAGCGTCGACATAACCATGAAGAGCCTCATTAGATTTCCTGTAGGTAATCCTCAAACATGAGGTGCCTTTCAAATAGCGGAGGACACGCTTGGCAGCATTCCAGTGCTGTCTCCTAGGATCATTACTGAACTGTCCCAAAGCACTAACTGCATAGGCTATATCAGGCCTTGTCGACACTGAGAGATATATCAATGATCCAATCAGTGATTGGTATTCTACCTTTTTCACTGGCTCATTCTCACCTTCTATAGATGAAATTTTTGTTAACTTGGAGTTCGAGTCCATGGGTGTAGAAATAGGCTTTGCCTCTTTCATCCTATATTTCGCCAGAAGTTCTTCAATATATCTCTCTTGATCTATGGATATTGAACCATCCTCTTTCATTTGTATCCTTATACCCAGGCAACAATTTATCGCTCCAAGATCCTTTATTTTGAATATTCTCTTCATACTTTCTTTAAAGGATTTCAACGTGTCTTCTCTTTCAGCCGCAATTATCAGATCATCAACATAGATTGCCACCAGGAGAATACCTTCATCATGCTTGATATAGACACAATTGTCAGATTGAAGTTGCTTCAGTCCCAAATTCTTTAATTCATTGTCAAGCTTTTCATGCCAAACTATTCCAGCTTGTTTTAACCCATAAATGGCCTTCTTGAGTCGACATACCTTCTCTGGATATTTTCTTGAGACGAAGTTTTCCGGCTGTGTCATGAAAATTTCTTCTTTAATTTCTCCATTTAAATAAGCAGATTGAACGTCCATCTGATGGAGTATCAAGTTGTATTCAACAGCCAAGGCCAAAAACATTCTAATAGTACTTTGGCGCACTACTGGGGCAAAAGTTTCCTCGTAGTCTATTCCGTACTGCTGTGAATAGCCTTTTGCTACCAGGCGAGCCTTATGGCGCTCAACAGAACCATCACTATTGCATTTCGTTTTGAATACCCATTTGGTTCCTATGATGTTTCGATTCTTAGGGGGATCAACCAATTCCCAAGTTTTGTTCTCAATCAAGGAATCAAACTCTTCCTCCATTGCTTTCTTCCAAAAATAAGAATCCCTTCCTGACAGCGCTTCCTCTGCGTCTTTTGGATCTGGCAAGTATTTCGCCGCTAGAAGTTCTTGTGTTGACAAATTGGCTGTAGGGTACTCCTTTCTTGGTCGGCCAGGTTTTCCTGTTCTAATATACCTTGGTCTTCCTCTTCCTCTTCTAGAAATGACCACTTCACTTTCTGACGGCTCGTCCACTAAATCAGACATCTCTAGATCCGATTCACTTTCAATTTCAGTTTGTGAATCAGCTTCGGACGTGCTTCCCTTTTCTTCTACTAGAGGGATTTCATTGAAAGAAGCCCTTTCCGAACCAACATCAATTTCAACGACTTCATTCCGAATTCTTGATAATTCTGGTTCAATAAAACGTACATCTCTACTTTTTATAATTGTACGTGTACCAGGCTTCCAAAGTCTGTATGCCTTAGATTCTGTGAAATAGCCTATTAACTTGTATTCCTCACTGCGAGGTGCGAATTTAGATCTATTCGGCCTATTATTCACGGCAAACGATTTACTTCCTATAATTTTTAAATGAGAAACTACAGGTTTTCTTTTGGTAAATAACTCATGTGGAGTTTTACAATCGTTATTTCTCGGGCATCTATTTCTGATAAAAGTTGATGTATGTATCAATTCAGCCCATAAAGTTTCAGGTAAATCACCTTCGATCATGAAGCAACTAGTCATATCCAGTAGAGTTCTATTCGCTCTTTCAGCTACACCGTTCTGTTGAGGTGTATATTCGACAGAGAGCTGACGTCCTATACCTTCTCCTTCTAGGTAATCTTTGAACTCTTTGCTAAGGTATTCAGGCGCATTATCACTTCTAATACATTTCAACCTTTTTCCGGTTTGCTTCTCAGCATAATTTTTGAATATTCTAAATCCTTTGAATACTTCACTTCTCGATTTCATCATAAATGTGAAGATAAATCCCGAGAAGTCATCAATAAATGTTGAAAAATAAAGGGCGCCACCCAATGATTTTGTTCTCATGGGACCACAAATATCAGTATGGATCAGCTCCAGTGGTTCCCTTGCTCTCGTAAAAGACTCTTTCTGAAAAGGTAGCCGTGTTCGTTTACCTTTCAAACAAACTTCACAGGTAAAATTTTTAACATCAAAAATTGGCAGGCCGTATACAATATTTTGCATTTTTAACTTTTTGAGATCTTGCAAATTTAAATGGCCAAATCTACTGTGCCATTTTTCGTAATTTTTCTCTCCAGCTATGCAAATTTCTCTTGTCGCTAATGCCTTAGGACAATTAATTTGACTTAAGATGTAAAGTCCATTCCTTTCATAGGCCTGTATGCAAATTTTTGTATGCAAATTCACTATTTCAGCCTTTCTGTACTTGAAATTTACAATATTAAATTTACCTGTGCACTTACTGATAGAAAATAGATTTCCATTTAATCTAGGTACAAACAGCACATCTTCTAAGGATAGGGTTACAGTTCCAGTATTGGTTTTACAATCCAATTTTACATTCCCCTTTCCTATAGCTTCAATGAATTGACCATCTGCCAGTGTAATTTTTACTGGTGCAGTGTCTTCAAGATAAATGAATGATTTCTTTGTGCTACACATGTGGGCAGTTGCACCACTATCCAAGCACCACTCGTTTGCATCAAGTTTGTTTAAACATTCGATTCCTAATGATGCAACCATTTCATTTTTAGGGTTCCTGGACTTTCTTTTTCTGCAGTCGGCAGCTTTATGCCCCTTTTTTCCACAGAAGTGGCAGCTAAATGGGAATCCCTTTGGCTTTGGTTTTGATGTGCTGGGAAAATTATTTCTTTCTGGGTTTCCAAGGAAAGCTTGTTCGGTATTAGTTGTGCCGTTCAATTGAGTTTGCCTAATTTCCTCCTCCAGCATTTTCACTTTTAAAGTTTCAAAGTTCGGCAACTTGTCCCTAGTTTCAATGGCAGTTCTAAATCCTTCATAACTCTCTGGAAGGCTACATAATAAAAGGATAGAAAGGAAGTCTTCTGGGACTTGTGCATCCATTTCACTCAACTTGTCAGCCAAACTGCTAAATTTGTTGAGATAATCCTGCATCCTTTCATTAGGATTCATCTTCAAGAGGATCAACTGTTTCGTAAGGAAAACCTTAGTTGCAGGCCCTTTTGGCTGATGCACATCATTTAAAAGCTTCCATGCCTCTGCAGAAGTTTTACATCTCTTCACGTGTATTATCTCTGGAGGACTTAAACTTAGAACTATAGTTGCTAGCGCCTTCTGGTCATTCTTCTCCCATGCAGCAGATTCTACTTCGGTTTCAGGCTTGATTCTTATGCTATTTGCATAATCCCAAAGTTCGGAATGAATTAGAATCATTTTCATTTGCATCTTCCATGTTTCAAAATTTTCAGAATTTAATTTTTCTATTTGATAAAGGCTTGACATTTTGAATACTTTCTTGATGCTATAATTTCTTTAAAGTAATCCTGGGCCCATAACCTGTTGAAAAAAGGAAGATATGAGAGGGCACTGAACACCGGAGGATTTTATTGAACCGATCACGGTAAGATAACACAACTAACTAACTAACCAAGACATCCATCTATATATACACCGCAACACACCACAGAGTAACCGGTCACTGGTCAAAACAATTATATCATGAAATCCGAGAGAATTGCCATTTTAACAGATAAAATATAAAATTATAAAAAAAAATATATATATACTAACAATCTTATCTACCTTCTTTACAATTTTTTTTCTCTTATTATTAGTTTGAATAAAAGTGCATGGTTCTGTCTTTCTCTCTTTTCTCTCTCTCTAACTACTAAAAATTATACTATTAAATATATTCTCACTTCTATTATTCTATATACAAATTAGAGTATGTCTAAATGACGTGTAAAAGCCAACTACAAAAGACGTTACGTTGTTAAATTTTATTTTTATTAATTATAAATATATATGGATGATGTATAAGAAGTAAAGGATTTTTTTTTCTCTCTCTCTCTATTAATTAATAACAATTTACAAATTTTATAATTTGAATTTAAATAATCAAAGAAATAAAGATAATTTTAATACAAAACTAAACTATAAAAATAAACAACTATTTATTTTGTTACGATGTACTAGAGCGCCATCTGTTATCAAATTATAAAACTATTTTAGAGGCGTAATATTCTTTTTAAAATAAAACAATTTCTACTGTCCTTACTGCGATGGAAAAATTAAAGGCCCTCCCTTTAATTTTTCCATCGCAGTAAGGACAGTAGAAATTGTTTTATTTTAAAAAGAATATTACGCCTCTAAAATAGTTTTATAACTATTTATTTTAATAATTAATTTAGATTTAGCTTGCTAATCTAATCAAATCTACTTGATATAAATTATCATTCTTATCAGTTTACTCTTTAAATTTTAAATTATAAAAATTTAGCATTTTAGATGTCAGAGCACCATCTAGTGGAACAAAAATAAACTAAAAGTTTATTTAACTTGTTCCGTGATATTTAGCCAACCCAATTTCTTGATAAATCAAGAAAATCTAACCACGTACGCGTTTCGGGCTGTTGGTCCTCGTCAGTGTGTTGAAGGCTGTATTTTTACGACCAAAATTTGTTCCCAGAGACTTCCTGAGAAATCAAGAAATGATTTTTCAAGTTGGGAACGAGGGTCAACAGCCCGAAACGGGAACGTGGTTGGCTTTTCTTGATTACATGCTAAAAGGTACAACATCCTAAGTTTTTTCCATGAGTGTATGAATAAATTGGAAAGTGCTGAATTATATATCGTTATAATCTTCAATTGAAGATGCCGACTCGTTAGCCCCCTCAAAATGTTTTATTATTTAACGTTTCAGTGCTTCACTGTCGGCCTTTTCAATGATGAAAAGCTTTAGAGCGAAGTTTCTGTGAAAAGCTGGAAGAGCTTTAAAAATAAATAAATCTCCAGAAACCTTTTTAATTATTCAATTAATGTTCAGGATATTTAAATCAATTAATGTGAAATAATCCAACCTCCAATGAGGGACCACTAAGAGAGACAGGACTATTCATTGTTGTCGAATGGTCTCATATGGGAGGTTCTACTGCAGCTGTTTCTTGATTTAATCCAACTTCCAATGAATGACCACCTCCAAGAAACCGGAATTCCCATTTTTGGATGGTATCTCATGGAAGGTTCTATTGAAGTGTTTTGTTGGTTTAATCCAACCTCCAATGAGGGACGACACCCAAAAGAGATTGGAGTATCCGTTTTTTTTCTGAATGGTCTCTCATGGGAGGTTCTATTGCGCGCAGCTATTTCTTGGTTTAATCCAATCTTCAATGAGGGACGACACCCAAAAGAGACTGGAGTATCCGTTGTTTTTGAATGGTCTCTCATGGGAGGTTTCATTGAAGCTGTTTCCTAGTTTAATATATTACTTCCATTGAAGAACCAGATGTGCATATGTGATTTTTCACGATCCTCTCCATGGAGCTTTTTCTATTTTATAAAATTCCATATTTTTTTATATATTATATAACGAAAACTATCAATATATTATTCAATAATATATGCATATGTTACAATATAATCTTATATGGCTCTCTTTAGAATATATATATATTTTTGAAATAATAAATGAAATTTATTGTGAATAAATCTTAATTCAAAGTATTTATTTAATGATAAAAAATAACTATTTATAAAAGAGTTTATGCCAAGAAATTTTCTATTTAATTTTCTAAAGTTGAAACTTTATCTTTCCCGCATACAAAATTCGTGGAGAAAAGGAGAAAAAAAGTTGACCTCACACTCTAACCGATTTTGGTTTCCAAAAACGCCAGCCCTGTGGAATATTTAAGACAGAGTAGGGGGTCAAAGGAAATTTATATATATATGTGAAATTTTTTTCAAAATCATATATTATGTATAATATATCATATATTATATTGTGGCGAAGAAATAATTTATTATTTAATTTAATATTATATTCAATGAAAATATTTGAAACAGATTTATCATTTTTTATTTGTAAAATCATCATTTAGTTGCCTAGCTTGCTTGCTCGATATTCTCTAGCTGTAGATAGTTGAGTTGATTTGTTAATAATTGTCGACTGGTCGTGGTGACGTCATCAATAAATACTTCCATATCTTCAGATATACAAAGACTTGATTTCTACGCTACAATATACATATCTCTCTATAATTAAAACGGCATATATTGGATCAAAATATCATTTATTTTACCAATATTTCAGTTGTCTGAACGCCAACCTTTATCAAGGTGTTATAACATTTTAAAGTGTGTCAACAACATACTGTTGACAACAAGAGTTTGTTGTTGACATACTTTAAAATGTTATAACACCTTGATAAAGTTTGGCGTTCAGCCAACTGAAATATTGGTAAAAAAATGATATTTGGATCCAATATATGCCTTTTTAATTAAAGATTTATCTATGGATTGCTCTATTTTCAAAACATATCTCTTTATATACATAATAAAAACTATTTTAAAAAACCTTTTGGTTATTGTTGTAACCGCTAATATATATATTAACCTTATATAAAATATGATTAATTTTACTATTAAAAGCAAACGAATTTTATTTTTGTGCAACTGAGAGTTGCTGATGGCTTACGCCATCTGTCAGAAGAAATATCAACGATTAGTTGATAATTATTCCGACAGATGGCGCAAGCTATCAGCTATCAGTTGCATTAACGGGAGATTTCTTTTCTTAATTTATCAAAATGATCCGTGTACAATTCCACGTTTATACTATTTCAAGAATGATTTTACAATATTTAATTCAGGATAGTTTTTTTTTCATTGCCTTTCTGTAATTTTAGCTGTAACTAAAGTATTTGTTAAGTAGTACATTATTTACATCAACCTTTATTCACTAATTTAAATACAACGTTTTCAACACCTTCTGTCGTCCTTTTTAAGAAACTATTTGACTACTGTGTACCTTCATACAAATTGTGAATGATATCATGAAGATAGAAGTTGCATGGCCGGCATTCATAGTTCTTCAAATTAAAGATACTTCGGCTAGTAAATCTTTTTATTATCTCGACGTTTCGATGTTATTATAGAATAATTTTTAACGCCTTGCCAAATGCTTTAGTATTTATTTGCTCCTGACGAGGACGACAGATTTTTGTCGAAACGTTGAGATAATAACAAGATTCACTGACCGAAGTATCTTTAATAAATATGAATGGTATGATATTTTTAAAAGCGTGGAGCGTGCAGTTAACATACCAGATCATTCAGAATTTATATGAAAGTAAACAGGAACTAAATAGTTCCTTGAAAAAACGACAGAGGCTCTTCGAAATGTTGGAAGTATTAATGAAAGGTTGATGTAAATATAACTCACGACTCAATTACAAAATCCAACCTGCATAATGAAGTTTTCTATAACGTACAGTCTATATGTATGTGTTTATATTTGTCTTAATCAAAGTGATTGGACTTGTCATCGCGACGTTTGTCTTTTGTGATGCTTTGTTACGTGGTCTTTTGTTGAAAATTCTGGGAAGGATAGGGAAGATGAAATTGAAGATAACTGAGGACGTTGAGTTCAATTTACAGCGAATGACTTTAGAATTATCTGTGTCAATGCTGACACAGAGATTCTGTATCAAAACAAAAACCTCTCTAAAAATACAACCCACTATGCATTCTGGGGAAATAAAAAGCATTTGGAACTAACGTCCGAACGTCATAAAGAAGACGACAATCTATATCGACGCCATGACGACAAACCCCCCCATCAACGCATAAAAAAAAGAACGATGCTAAACAGTAATACACCAGATCCATGTCATATTGCAATCTGCAGTCATAAGCCCCAAGATAAATATACATATACAGAGAATGTTTCATCATTTAAAAAACGATTTTGTAACTCTTTAGCTCTCGAAAGAAACGCGCGATTCGAATGATGTTTTATTTATTTGAAAGAAAAAGCCTTGATATATATTTAATGAAAAAAAAAAAGATTTTGAAATATTTGGAATACCTAGAGAATTATAATTAATTTTATAAAAGGTTACGTTTTAAGATATTCTGAGGAGAAATACTCATTTAACCAAATTATTAAAGTAAAAAAAATAGTACAAATATGATATTGTATTGTGAAAAGGTTTATAAATTGAAAAAAGAAAAAAGGCATCTCCCCTTATCAGGCACCTGAAAGTTTCTGATGGCTTGCGCCATCTATCGTAATAAATATAACCTATTCGTTGATTTTTAATCATTACAGAATGGGTACTTAATTGGTAATTAATCAAGAATGGGTATTTGTCCAATTATGGATTAATTAAAAAATCAACGAATAGTTGATATTTATTCCGATTGATGGCACAAGCCATCAGCAACTTTCAGTTACAAGATAAGGAGATGCCTTTTTTCTTTTTTTTTCGAATTATTAAAGGGTTGAGAGAAAATAATATATTGATATTATTATACTATGTGCACAATATTCAAATAATTAAGGAAAACAAAGAAGATATTTTTTATATCTATGAAATTCAGCTAAAATATTCCTCTGGAAAGTATGCCTGAAAAAATATTGAACTCCAAGCTAAAGATAAAGGAAATGGTTTTTGGAAAGAATCCACCTTCTTAAAGGAATTATTCCACAATAACCAACGTACCACTTTCTAACGTTAACCATATAAGGAAATAATTTTTTTCTTTGCCGGTCCCAATTCCGTTGAAAAAGGAGGAGGGGGAGCAGTAACAAGCTCACTAAAAAACCTGGGTACAGCTTGCCCGGCTGATAGTACCCTGTAAGGGCTCCTAATTCAGGGTACAGAATGAGCAGCGTTTGTACTCCTTGTTAGGAGCAGCTGCACATGGCATCTTTTCCTCATGTCATTTTTTTGGGAGCTAAGTCGGCCTGCCACTGAGTAGTATTCCCAGTCTTTATGACAAAGGCAGACGCATTCTACTTCACCCAGTCATGATGGTTGTCAAACAGACACCATCAAGGGTCACAACTTGATAGCCTAATATGATTGAGAAAGTGGATATAAGAAAGAAGAAGAGGAAATAAATTTGCATAAAAATACGTAAAAGGTTAATGTTCTCAAGCCGCACCATATTTAGGAACGAAAGACCTGCAGCAGGGCCCTTTATGAAAAGTACCTGATAGGTGAAAATGGAAGAATGTTGTTACACTGAACGAGGAATGGGTTTACCTCAATGATAGCAACCAACCCCGTGCCATTTACTACGCTGACTCTCAAATAAACACTTTTCAGAACTGGATCAAGCATTGCAAGGAAATTTTTCAAAGATAATTATGATCGTTGCAGGTTTCTTCTACAATGGTAAGCTTACAATAAAGAAGGTGGACCCAAATGTCAAGATGAATTAGCAAATCTACCAAAGACTTATCTTAGACCCATTATTCGACCATGAGGTCCCGTTTTTGTATCCAAGTGACTCAAGATCCGTGTGGCTGCCCCAGGATAAAGCCACGAGTCATACATCACGTTCAACACGTCAATACCTGGATGAAACCAGCATATCGTACATCCCTTTTAAGCACATCCCTGCAAAATCTCCAGACTTGGCCCCTATGGATTTTTTAAAATCAAGGAACAGGGTAAATCAACGTTTAGTTGATTTCTTTTCCATTAGATGGCGCTCTGCCATATAAAAAAAAACGCTCATGTTATTGGTCAGGATATGCAGAATTTATTTTAATATAGTATTTTTCTATTGCAATTTTCCTATTTTTTATTAAAACATAAAAATGAACATCTGTGGGGAATTCTAAAAAAGTATTCAGTCCAGAAAAAAATATCTGGCTTGACATAAAACTCTAGATAAAGTTATAAAAGCTCTTCGAGAAAACCGCTAATGTAATTTTACTTAAACAGATTTGGGGTGGTTCTATTTAAAATGCAAAAAGCATTCTTTAAAAGAATTTTTATATATATAATGGAGTGTGTTTTAATTCTATCTTTCTTCCATGTCTTGATATGATTTGGAAGATTTTAAGGCTTAATGGAAGCAAAAGATAAAATAAATTGGCTGGAATTTGCATATTCGTTTGGAGAGTTTTTATATACATTAATATTTAGTATGCACAATATTAATATATGTTAATATTAATAATAATATTTTAGGATGATTTAAAAAAAAATCCATCAAACCTCATACTGCAATCAATAAAATTTGAAAAAGGCAGGGCTCGGCTCATCAGTGGTGAACCCTCCCAGTGGTTTCACCAGTTTAATCTTCAGATCGCTCTACTACGGTACTAGACGGAATTTCTGCATTTGTTACAGAATGCATCGTGCAATGCTCTTTCGCAAAATCGGAAATATAAGACTGTTAGACAACAGTTACGCATATAGGATTAATCACTGATGAGCCATTCGGTTTCTGCAGTTGCCAGACGCTGGAACTAAGCTCCATCTATTGAGCGTCTCCGCAAACTAGCGGACTCAGGTCGGTGACAAAGCTACGACACCAGCTCTGGCAAATTGAGAAGCACCCACTTAGAGACTATAGTTTCGGTGAAAAAAATATTTTTATTAAATTCAATATATGCTTTTTTATTTTATAATGATGTTAAGAAAAAGGCATATCCTGATCATGCAACAAAGATTTGCTGATGGCTTGCGCCATCTCTCGGAATAGATATCAATTATTCGTTGATTTTAATTTATTCCAGAATTATCCAAATACAAATTTTCTATTAATCAAGAACGTACGCATTCCGAGCTGTTGGCCTGAAAAAATTTCAACGAATAGTTAGTATTTATTCCGACAGATGGCGCAAGCCATCAGGAACTTTTAGTTGCACGATCAGGAGATGCATTTTTCTTAATTTATACACCTGATCCCAGTACAATTCAACTTCTCTACCATTTTAATATAGAAAATAATAATAATATAAATATAATAATATACACTTTCATGGACAAAACTTAAGGAGGTTATACCTCTTAGCATGTATATCGGGATTCAGACAATAACTCTGAAAGATACACTCATAGACAAAACTTAAGGAAGTTGTACCTCTTAGCATGTATATCGGGATTCAGACAATAACTCTGAAAGATACACTCATGGACAAAACTTAAGGAAGTTGTACCTCTTAGCATGTATATCGGGATTCAGACAATAACTCTGAAAGATACACTCTTGGACAAAACTTAAGGAAGTTGTACCTCTTAGCATGTATATCAGGATTCAGACAATAACTCTGAAAGATGCACTCATGGACAAAACTTAAGGAAGTTGTACCTCTTAGCATGTATATCATGATTCAGACAATAACTCTGAAAGATACACTCATGGACAAACTTAAGTAAGCTGTACCTTTTAGCATGTATATCGGGATTCAGACAATAACTCTGAAAGATACACTCGTGGACAAAACTTAAGGAAGTTATACCTTTTAGCATGTATATCAGGATTCAGACAATAACTCTGAAAGATACACTCATGGACAAAACTTAAGGAAGTTGTACCTTTTAGCATGTATATCGGGATTCAGACAATAACTCTGAAAGATATTACAGTGACCTTTATTGAATACACACGAGATAACCAAGTTTGAACAAAATTGCCTCTGTCACCTCAAAAAATAAAATGAAACAGACGACTGTCGACATCAAAGTCTTTCCACTTCTTCAGGTTTTGTCCATATTTGAGTGTATAATATTGCCACGTGGAAAATTAGGGAAGACAAAAACTTCAGGATAAGACAGCAATTTATTTAAGGAAAAAACGAGCTATGAAGGATAAACAAACGATAAGGAATGAGGAAAGTTTACATAAGTAAACAATGAATATTTAACATTCTCTAAATAGAGAAATATTTTTTAAATATCCAAAAATAATTTTTGTTCATATTTCCTCTCTATCTCTCTCTCTCTCTATTAAGCAGAGTAAATAATCTTGATGAAGAGTAAACAGAGATGATATTCCCACAGAATCATTTATATTTACATCTAGGGGGAGGAGTATATAGTAAGTAAACAACCTAGCAAATGGATTAATATTTTGGCGGAAGTCGGCTGATGAAAATTTCATGACGCGGGAACATCCGGTTGCCATAGTAACCCAGGCGGTGGTACAAACATCTGGCGGTATCGTCTGCCCCAGAATTTCATCTTTTGAAAATCATCTAATCATTTTAAAGTAATTTATTTTGGGGGGATTATATATCAATGGAATTTTTTTCCTTTCAGGATCCTGTGATTAGTGTATTAAATTTATTTCTAATTCTTTTTTTTTTCTCTCTTTTCAGCCAAAAAAATATTTTAAATTTAATAAATTCAATAATATGATTTTTTTTATATATAGATTTTTTTGGTAATAATATTTATTTTTAAAATGGTATGAATATATATATTAAAAATAAAGAAGGCATCTCCTGACCACGAGCACATGTGCTTTTTAGATGGCAGAGCGCCATCTAGTGGAGCAAAAATAAACTAAACGTTTATTTAGCTTGCTCCGATAATTTGGCCAACCCATATATATATATGTGTATATTCGAAATTTTTACATATTTTTTACAAATATTTTACATAAATGATTTCTGATAATTTTAATAAGCACATGTGTGTGTATATATATATAATTTCCCTAGTATTACAATATTTTATTACGAAATCTATATTAAAATACATGACATATTCATATTTGGGCAAGAAAAAAATTCTTGTAATTAAAAGTATATTATTGTGTGTATGATTTCTTTATGATATTTCAAGTTTTTATCTGATTCTGTCTTTAGCTAAGAGTATTTTTTCAACTTAAACTCTCTACATTTATTCTTATGTTCCACATCTATGACGCATAACTGACGAAGCTTCGACCTAGGAACGTAGCTATAGCCTTTTCTATTATAAAATTCGTTTAATTATAATTTTTCACTCAGAAACTACCTAAGAACTTTTTCTCTTTAGCCGAATATATTGATAAATTATATATAGCGAAAATTGCTGTTGAAGGACATCGAGGTTTGAAAGCTGGTGATTTATTACTTTAAAATACAATATAACGCGGCTGATGATTGTAAAACGAAAATTGCAATTATACCGCGAATGTTTATTTTAAACAAAAATCGAAATTTATTTTAAAGAGGAATAGCGATTATCTCTAACTTTAAGGATGAAGTAAGATAGGACGAATTGTGAAGAGTAATGACAAACGGAAAAATAAAAGTGTCCAGGGATGGGAATCGAACCCACTTTGTTCCGCTTACCGGGCAGATGCCATGTCCACTAGGCTACCCTGGACATATTTTTCCGTTCGTAAATATTATATAAAGTAATTTAAATACAATATAACGCGGCTGATGATTGTAAAACGAAAATTGCAATTATACCGCGAATGTTTCTTTTAAACAAAAATCGAAATTTATTTTAAATAGAAATAAATTTCGATTTTTGTTTAAAAGAAACGTTCGCGGTATAATTGCAATTTTCATTTATTACTTTAATGAGAGAAACCTTTCTCTCTCCTCTCCGGTGGCGGAGTATTTCCCGCGGTGGTATATTCTTACATAATGAGACTTTAAAGAATGCAAATAATCTTCATCTATTTACATACACAACACATCTCCCTCCTTAATAATACTCCAGTCGGTCTAGGGGTTTCCTGGCTCTCTGAGGTCTAGGACTGCGGACAGGCACTTGCACAGCGGCAGCCTCCGGTTTAGAAAGGCATGAGGGCACGTGCACAGCAACAGGCCCTGGTATAGGAGTGCAAGAGGGTACGTGCACAGAAGCTGTCTCCTCCTTGTTTCCTGATGTAACCTCTGGAACCTCCTCTTCACTTTATTTCTGACTTCCACCTACAGGCTTCTCTCCTGATGTTCGAGGAAGTATCAAATATCTTGTCTCCACTTGTTTCTTTCTCACAGGTCGCAATTGATTGATATACCTCTTATATACGACGCCCTCGCAACTTATAAGGTAGTGACGGTAGCTCAATAATTCCAAAATGGTACCTTTTTACCGTTTAGGTCCAGTTGCATAGTTGCGGAAATAAACCTCGCAACCTGTAGTAAACTGCTCCTGCCTTCTTACGGCCTCATGAAATACCTCTCGCGGATTTCCCATCTTGGTATTAAATTCGAGAATTTTGATCTTAAACTTCTCTTCATTAGCAGTTCCGCCGGGGAATTCCTTTATTACAGTTTGGGGGAATGCTCTATGAGCAAATAGGAAACTTTGTAGATTCGTCTCTAAATCATCCTTCCCATTATTCTTTCTCAAAAGGTTTTTAAACTCTCTTACATATCTCTCAGCTCAACCATTTGTACTAGGATTATACGGACTGGTCTTAGTGTGCCGTATACCATTCATTTTGGTAAATTGCTAGAATTCACCGGAGACAAACTGTCTTCCGTTATCTGTAACAAAAAATTAGGGCAATCCAATTCTGGCGAGAATTTCTCTAAGATGACTTATAATCGTTTTTCTGGTAATATCTTGGATGATAAAAATTTCTATCCACTTTGAGTATGCGTCCACGAGAACCAAAAACATTCCTTCCATCAACGGACCCGCTAGATCAAGATGAAATCGATGCCACCGTTTTTCGGGCCAAGTCCATTCCGAGATGGTAGCCGGGGGCATGCTTGCCGATTCTTGGCATACTCTACATTCTCTAGTTAACTCCTCGATGTTACTGTCTATGCCTGGCCACCAGAAAATACCGTCTGGCAATCATCTTCATTTTAACAATCCCCATGTGTATTTCATGCATGTCATTTAAAATAAAGATCTTAATTTTTGGAGAATTACCACTCTTTCACGCCATTGAAGACAACCAAACTCCAAACTTAATTCCTCATTGATCTTATAATGAGGAGCTAGTGGGTTTTCTCTCGGTACCCTTGTGAATTTCCACACACACAGTTGCCTTCTCTAACATTCCTTAATACTTTAGACAGTATTTTATCTTGGGGCGTCTCATTAGCCACCTCCATAAAAGAGAACGGTACTTCATTCGACTTCCTAAGAAGAAGTACGTGATCTTCATCAAGAGACTCCCTGACACTCGATTCTAAAGGAAGACGTGACAATGCGTCAACATTGGAATTATCACTAGTTTTTCGAAATTCCACAGTATAATTAAATGCAGCTAATTTTAAGGACCATATTTTAATTCTGGATGATGCACATATGGGAATTGGTTTATGAGGTGAAAATATAGGAATTAAGGGTCGGTTGTCTGTGACCAATAAACATTTTCGTCCCAGTAAGTATTGTCTGAATTTCTCAACGCCAAAAGTTATGCTCAACGCTCTCTTTTCTAGTTGAGAGAAACGTTTTCCCGCTTCAGTTAATGTTCTAGAAGCAAAAGCTATAGGGCATTCTTCCTTTCTATCATTTCTATGACTCAGAATTACGCCTAGTTCATATTCCATTAATAATGATTTACATTTTTTAAATAACATTCGATATTTTTTCTTCCAATTCCATCTACAATTTTTATTCAAAAGTTGATAGAATAACGCTAAAATGTTTGCTATATTCTTTATGATTCTATAATAATAAATTAAGATTCCTATGAAAGATCTCAATTGCGAAACATTCTTTAGGTTCAGGTGCCTCTATCACTGCTTTAATTTTATTTTCTAAGGGATGCAGTCCATATTTATTCATTTTAAACCCTAAATAATCCACCGATTTCTTTTTAAATTTACATTTATATCTGTTTAACTTTGAACCTTTTTCTAGCAATCATCTAAAGACTAGATCCAACTTTTGTTCATGATCTTCAAAGTCTTTTCCTGCAACCAAAATATCATCTATGTAGCAGGCCACACCTGGCAAATCAGAAAATAGGCCTTCCATAATCCTCTGAAATTTATTTGGTGCTACCGCTACGTCATATGGTAGTCTTTTATAAGAAAACAACCTCTTTGTTGTGTTTATATCAACAACAGCTCTTTGACTTCTTCCGCTAACATTACTTGTAAGTAAGCCTGTGATAGGTCTAGAGTCGAAAGTACGGTGCTTGTAGATAATTTTGAAAATATCTCATCGATCGATGGAATGGGATACCTATCTAATTCTATTGCTTTATTAGCTGTACATCTAAAATCACCACATATCCTTGCACTACCATCTTTTTTTGATGCCGGTACTATTGGAGCGGTCCAATATGCATGAACTATAGGTTATAAAATGCAAGAATTCACTAAACGATCAATTTCATTCTCTACTTTGTCTTTTAGAGAGAAAGGTAAACTTCTGGCCTTACAAAACACAGGAGTCACATCCTTTTTCAAATTAAAATTTATTCTAACGTCCTTTAGACAGCCCAAATCTTTGTTTACAAATCTGCATACCTATCCATAAAATTTTTATATATTTAAATATATTTCTATTATATTCATTATTTAAAATTTTAATGCTAAACAATATAGAATAATCAAGTTTCAACTGTTCAAGCCATTCTCTTCCTAATAAAATTACCTGAATTTTTTCATTTACAACTATTAATCGTAAATATTGGTTGGCTTCTTTTACAAAAAACATTTCTTTGATCTATAATCTCTATTGATTTACCACAAAAGGATTTTAATCTTAAATTTGTTGGAAATAATCTTTTACCTTGCCAATAATTCTTATAAATATCTTTAGGTATTAACGTAACTGGACTTCCTGTATCTATTGTAAAGCCCAAAGAATAATCATCTACTGTTAAATTTATTGTGGCATCAGTTTCGCCCTGTACAGAATATATAGAGTCCTCTTGTACAAATTTACATCCCCACATTCTTTTACTAGCTTTGCAGACCCTACTTAAATGACCCAGTTTATTACATTTTAAAACAAGTCTTTGTTCTATGAGGTAAAACAGATGCCACGTGTGAATGTCTTTCACCACATCTATAACACACTATTTTGCCTTTGCCACTTTGCCTGAAAGGCCTATACTGCGCCGTACTATTATTGTACTCACCCTTTTTATCCTTTCAATTCACAGGGGATATCTTGGCCACTAATTTATCTTGTAATTCTCTTGTATTTATCTCCGCCAATTCGAACGAGATCGCCACTGCAAAAACTTTATCCAGGGTGACATCGTCGTCCTCTTGTAGTAGCTTCTTTTGCAGGATTTCCGACTTGATTCCAGCCACAAAACGGTCTCGCATCATGGTTCCCAACATATCGACGAAATTACAATTTATTGCCAAATGTTTCAATTCTATAAGATATTCCGAAATTGATTCTCCTTCCTGTTGAATTCTCTTTAAAAATCTGCATCGTTGTGGTATCACTTTCTTCTTTGGATCCAAATGCAGCTTAATTCTTTGAATGATAGTATCATAGGGTTGATCTTTCATTAGACCAGGAAGAAAATGTCGTTTCCCTGCTTCAAAGTTTCAGAATCTGGTAGCGAGGTAAAAATCAGCACTTTAATCTCCTCCTTCAGATGCCAAAAAGAAAGCCTCAAATTTTTGTACTAAAAGATCGAAGTGTCCTCCACTGGGCTATGGCATCTAAAAGGTACTATTAACTTTGAACTTGTCATGCTAATCTTTTCTACTCCTTTGTTTTCTTGATCCGGATAGTTTAAAAGATGTAATCTTAACACATTTTCCTATTTTCCTCTCCGTAATCCGAGAGTCAGATTTGTTTAAAAGATGTAGTTGTTATACTTGCATAGACACCGTTTTCCTCAGCTTTTTACTGGCTCTGTAGATCGCGCATCCTCGTCGCCACTTTTGTTGTGTCGTAATTAGACGTACAAGAGCTCAAACTTGACCATGGCCAACAACAATGTCCAAATTATATATACATATATTTTTACATAATGAGGCTTTAAATAATACAAATAATATTCATCTATTTACATAAACAATGGTTAATATATAGCGAGAAGAGTAGAGGACTGAGCACAAATCCCTGAGGTACAGCAGCCCATGATCTTCGGTCCTTGGAAAATGTTCCATTGACCCGAACCTTTATCCTTCTTCCCCTTAAAAAGTCTGCAATCCAGATTAAGGTTTTCCCCCTTACTCCGATGTTGTGCGGCCTTTCAAATAATTTCTACACTCGATCAAAAGCTGAGGTCATATCCAGGAATACGGCCGTTGTCTTCTTTGGCGGTTTTTCCTAGAAATTTATTATTGATTGACAGAGTAGAACAGTTTATCAGTTGTACAGTATCTGGATCTTTAGGCAGTTTGGTAGAAGTATATTTTATTTTTGTTAGTGAGCCAGACTATGAGCCTAGAGTGGATAATTAATTCTGTTATTTTACAAAGTATGCTGGTAAGAGCAATTGGCCGATAGTTCTTGCATTCCTTAGCATCTTTGTTTGGTTTCACTATTGGCACTATAATTGATATCTTCCAATTCTTTGGTAGTTTGCCAGTTTTCCATGAAATGTTCAGTATTCGTAGGAGTTGATTTTTAGCTTCGTCTCCAAAGTGTTTAATCATTTGACCAAAGATTAGAGCATCTCCAGGTGACATCTTGGATTTAACTTTCCTATTGTTTAATTTAGCTCATTCAGTGTGAAGTATTTCGAGTAAATATCTTGTTGATGGTAATTTCTTGCTTGTTTAACTAACTTGTTTATATTATTTTTTAGAGTCCTGCCTTCATTCGTATAGCTGAGTCTGGAAGTGCTTGAAAGATATTCAGCAATTATGTCAGCCATCTGTTTGTTCGTTCCCGCTGTTCATATCGGTTTGAGTATTGGAGGATTAGTGTTGGTTATGATTGTTTTATAACACTAATTATATTCCAGTGATGGCTTTCCTTTTTTGAATCCATTTTTCGCAGAATTCTGCCCATTTTTCTTGTTTGAATATCCAAATTTCTTGTTCTATTTTGTGACTAATTTTAATGAGTTCCTTTATGATTTCTTCTGTTTTATTTGTTTTAAGAAGTTCATTTTTATTGCCTCTCTCTGCAATCATTGCCTCGATATTGTGGTCCTTCCAGTAAAGTATTCACAGGGCTTTACGTCTACCTCTAGGTATCGATACTTTTGCAGCTTTGGATATGTTCAAAGAAAATTTTTCCAATTTTTTGTCAATCGTTCTGTGATTTAATTCTTCGTTGCAAAGTTCTCCAAGCTTCTCAGTAATTTTTTTCCAGTGTTCTTTTATTCTGTTGGAAATTCTCAATTTTGAATTTTAGGGTTGTTAAAATTGGTCTGTGGTCCCTGATTGCACTTTTCAGAATTTTCCATTGTGTTGTGGGTGCGATGTTGTAATTTATCGCTGTGATGTCTATTGCGGATTCTGTGCCTGTGGACTTGGATAGATAGGTGTTCTTTTCGTTATTTAACGGCGTAAGGTCGAGGTCGGTTAGCATGTCCTCAACCTGCTGACCTTTGTTATCCTGGACAGGTGATCCCCAAGTTGGTCTTTCGGCGTTAAAATCACCAAGTATGATTGCGATATCCGAAGACGCTTCACTTAATGTCTCTATCAGGCCTGTATTGATGCTAGTATTATCGTGGTGATAAGCAATTATGATTGGAATTGTTTTATCTGAAAGATAGATTTCTATTGCCTGAGCTTCTGTCGTGCTTTCTCTAGGCTTACTCTGATTATAGGCGATTTCCTTAAATTTGATTTCTATAGTTTTAATTAAAACGGCAAGTCCTCCTCCGAATTTTCCCGGTCTGTCCATTCGTAGTGTTGTATATCTTTGATATTGAATCTCAGATTCTGATTCAATTTTGTCTCCTGAGGACAATTAATATGTACATTGTTGTCACAGAGAAGACAAGTCAGCTCTTTATTTTCCTCTGGGTACTATTTATATTGAGTTGTAGTAGATTGAATTGTGTGTGTGTCCTCGTAGTAGATTTCTCATCATGAGCTCGAGCTGCAGCTCCTGACGCGGCGGTTACCCTGGACGCGGTAGCATTACTGGAGATATCAGTTTTGCTATTCATTTGAAAATGGGTGCCGTTGCAACGTTAGTCATCTTGGAAACGAGCCAGAATTTGTTCAAATATTGCAAGGGTCCAGGGGGGACCGCAAGGAGGTGTGGTCGAACTTCTCCCCTTCCCCCTGGAATGCCGTCACTACAGGATAAAGCACTCTTGGTGAATTTTTTCAATTGTGATTCAGAATCTGCCACTGAAGCTTTACGAGTGTTTCGTTCCTTTAAAGATATTCGAAGCGGTAAAGGACCAATGAGTTGCTACTCTCTAATGCGATTGATTAAAAGTTTTGAGGAAACTGGATCTCTGGAAGCAAAACCTCGGAGTGGAAGCCATCGACATGCAAGTCAGTGGCTGTTACGGTTTGCAGAATGCTGAAGCTATTGAAACGTTATCCACGTATGGAGAAGTAAGAGCTAGACAAGTTTCTCGACAAACGGGGATTTCGTATGGAACAGTTTGGAGAGAACACACATTTAGAATTTTTCTATAAAAATATCCTAACAAAATTCAAAGTTTTCACGAGTTGAAAGTTAGCGATTTTGAGAAGCGTCAAGAATTCGCTGCATGGGTTTTCCGGCAAATTGATATTAATGAAAACTGGCTGTCAAATGTTCTAAGAACAGATGATGCTCACTTTTATCTAAAGGGAGAATTTAACATTCAAAACTGCCTCATTTTGGCAACAGAAAACCCTAGGATTTTTACAGAAATACCACTTAATCAGCACAGAGTTACAGTTTTGTGAGGGTTCACTTCTTCTTTTATAATTGGGCCATTTTTCTTTGAAAAAATCAATGGAAGTACTTTTAAAACCGTTTTTGTAACTGGTGAACGTTATGTTCAACTTTTGAGAGAAAAGGTTATTCCAATATTGCAGGACAGACACGCACTAAGCGAAATAACATTCATGCAAGATGGAGGACCTCCTCATATCTCCCGCGGTGCCAAACAATTGCTGAAGGATACGTTCGGTGGAATTCGTTGATAAGTCGCCACTTTATATACCAGTGGCCTCCAATATCACCAGACTTGACGCCTTACAATTTCGGTTATGGGGGTACATTAAGTCGCGTTTTTATCGATGACGGCATACCACATTGGCCATGTTGAAGGCTTCTATCAGATGGCACGTTTTATAAATTTCAACTATTTAATTGTGACCATTCTGTCATCTATCGTCTGCAGGCGGTGTTTGAGAATGAAGGGCGCCACATTGAGCAAGGATTGTGACCTAATACAAGAGAGAAGGCAGTTACCTCATGTGTTATATTTTGCAGCTCTTTGTTTTGGGTTATGGGAATAATAAATGCTGTCCTCACATCTTGACTCTTTTTTTTTTCTGTAAACAGTAATTTTTTTTGTTTGTCATTTGCCACATTTTATATTATGTCGTGCAGGCCAAAGTGTTATAACTTCTCGAATAACACTGGTATACACAATTTTACCCCTTATGTTTAGTTTATCGCTTTTCGCTCATTAGAAGAAATAGCATAAGGAATAATCTCTGTATCCCCCTCCAACTTTAGATATTTTGCGCAAAAAATAATACAAAATGATTTTACTACCACGTTTTTCAACGCAAAAGGTCGATTTAAAAATGATTTGTAAAAATGTGAAATGTATTCCAATTGATTACACACAGCGCTCAACGTTAATTATACTTTAATTAACTACAAGGTAAAGGGATTAGATATAGATTAAAAGTAAACATGGAGAAAAGAGAAAAGAATAAGTCTCGTGGCCACGCGGCCTCGCCTGGGTTACATCCACAGGTAGTGACGACAGAGCTCCAGGGTTGCCGAGCCAGCAATCTCCTCCCTCGAAGTGACCTCCTATTCATGGATCACTTCGCCGCTTAAGAGTCTCGAACGATGAAGTTCGTGTAGGTTTCTCCCCTTATTTGCTTCAGTACTGAGGAGTTCAATTGAGTTCTGAGCATTTCTCTGGTTCCTTAGGATCATTGGATGAGATCGAGTAGGAGAAGGCTTTACAGTATCTTCATTATGGCTGTCCTCTTCTGTAGGTGTCACGTCTTCTTGATCTAATAAAGACACTGGATACTCTACAATCTCCCGTTGAGTCCCATAGCTGTAGTGTTCAACTGATGGAAGCTCCTCCCGGTTGCTGTCGTTCCTCGATACATCACTCTCTTTGAAGACACAGTCCCGAGATTCCACCACTTTCTTCATCTCAGGAATCCACACTCTGTAGCCACGTCCTCTGAGTGCATATCCAACAAGGTTACCTTTGACAGCTCTTCTTTCGAGTTTGGATTTACGGACTTGTCTTGGAATATGGACAAATACTTGACAGCCAATAGCTCTTAGGTGTTTAAGACTAGGCTTGTTCCCTGTCCACAGTTCATATGGCGTACTTTCACCATTGTGATTGTTGAGAACTCTGTTTCTGACATAGGCTGCGGTGTAAGTCAGCTCCGCCCAGGAAGCCTTTGGCAGACCACTTCCAGATATAGTGCTCCTGACAAGATCTAGGAGTGTCCTATTCATTCTTTCTGCCACACCATTCTGTTGAGGTGTATACGTCATAGTGTGTTCATGAACTATTCCGACGCTCGTGCAGAAAGTGTCCCATTCTTTGGAACAAAATTCCAAGCCATTATCCGTACGTATTCGTTTTAGTTTCCGGCTGGTTTGTTTCTCAGATTCTTGAATCCACTCTTTGACTTTTCCCAGGGTTTCGCCTTTGTTTTTCAGGAAAAATACACTTGTATATCTCGTAGATTCATCAATGATGGTTAAGACGTACTTGGCTCCTCCCCAGCTCAATACGTCGAGTGGACCCATCAAATCCGCATGCACCAAGTCCAACGGCATGATTTCTTTTTCCTCCTTGTGTGAGTGCTGAAGGAATGGCAGACGGTAAGACTTGCCGATCAAGCAGTCTTCGCACTTTTCTGGCTTTGCCGGGCTGCAATTAAGTCCTCTTACGCTTTGGTTCTTGGCCATCTTTGCTATCGTATATGCATTTACATGCATCAGCCTTTTGTGCCAAAGTTCCAGTGTAAGCTCTTCCTTGCATTCAGATGCAAGAGAAACATGATCATTCTGATCTATCGGAGAGGATGGAGTAGTCTGGACGTAGTAAAGTCTACCCAACTTCTTTACCTCTATCATGAGTTTACCTTTCATGTCCATAATGTGGCAACCACTCCTGTTGAAGACAACCTTTCTACCGTTTTCTATCATTTGGCGTACAGACAGAACACTGTGACGCATATCTGGAACATACAAGGTGTTCTGGGCAACCATATTGCTGGCATCTCCTTTGTGTCCAACAATATTGGCACTGACAGTACCGATACCACATGCTTCTATAGAAGAGCCATTCGCAATAGTGATGGAACTCATATTGCTTGTGCACTCTTTCAGACATGTGAAGTAATCTCTCTTGGGAGTCATATGGTGCGTCGCTCCAGAATCTATGATCCAGGTCTCGTCGGTAGCTCCAAACAAAGTGTTGCACATTGCCGACATATTTACGCCTTTGTTTTGGTCAAACCTCGTTGGTCTTTGTTCATTCTTTCCTTTCTTCCTGCATTCCCTTGCATAATGGCCTTTACCTCCACATTTGAAACAAACAACCTTTGCTTTAAATTGTTTTTTCTGTTTCAATGGGCTTCGAAGAGGCATTAACGACCATGGCACCCACATCTTTTGGTAGATTAGACGAACGCCTTTCTGCTTCTGCCAACAGCCGTCTTTTAACTGTGGCGGTCGTGAAGTCTGAATCAGGCAAGTTACATATGGTTGAGACAACGATGTCCCAATCCTCTGGTAATCCACCCAAAAGAACCATAGCCAAATCGCCATCATCAATTTTGTCGCCAATTTGGGCCAGTTCGTTTACAATGTAGTTTATCTTCCCCATATACCCTTCCATATTGCTGTGCTGAGTCAACCTTTCGCCATATAACTGCCTTCTTAGTTGTACGGCTCGATATCTACTATCCTTTGGTGCGTATAATTTTTCCAGTTCCTCCCAGGCCTCTTTCGGAGTATTCAAATGTTGAACATGCAATTGTTGTTCATCATTAATCCCGAGGCAAATTTTTTGCAAACGCCTTACCCTCCCGCGACAAAAAAAGTTTTGTTGCAACAAGGTCACTAGGGTCAGGCTTAGCCTCTCCTGGATTGATCAAACTCCACATATCGTTTTCGATTAGAACGAGTTTCATCTGGAAGCTCCAGCTGGAGTAATTAGCACCATTTAGTTTTGTAATCGTTGTGTTTGCCATTTTACAAAATATTTGGTAAGTAGAAAAAAGGATGTTCCAAGTAATCAAAGGAAATTTGTTTACTCACGTTTTAGGCCTTGCGCTTCTTCAGTATGACGTTTTAGGTCTTGCGCTTCTTCAATTTCACGTTTTAAGCCTTGCGCGTCTTCAGTCTCATAATCTTTGTTGTATTCCAATTGATTACACACAGCGCTCAACGTTAATTATACTTTAATTAACTACAAGGTAAAGGGATTAGATATAGATTAAAAGTAAACATGGAGAAAAGAGAAAAGAATAAGTCTCGTGGCCACGCGGCCTCGCCTGGGTTACATCCACAGGTAGAGACGTCAGAGCTCCAGGGTTGCCGAGCCAGCAAGTATAATAAACAATGATAACATTTGACAAACCCATAGGATATTTGGAATAAAGTACGACAAATATATTTTGTCACTCCCCTCTATATTTCATTTTTGGATCATGACAAATATCCAGTTAAATAGTCAAGTGTCGACAATTAGTCAAGAAACTATACATTTCTTATAGCACGAAATCCTATTAGTAGTGCCATCATAATTTTTGGTACTATATTAACATTTCAAAAATCGTGTATTGATATCAGTAGTTATTTTCAAACATTCAATTTATTTCACAAAACTCCATCTAAAATATAAATATTTTTTGCTACATGTTTTAATTTGCATATACCTATTTTACATATCTCAGATTGTATTTAAAAATCGTCAACCAATTCTTTTAACTTTTGGCGAAATGGTGTTTTATTAATTTATCATTTGATATTATTAGGGCTCTTTCCTGGTATTCAAAAAGGAAAAATACGTATCGTTCAGTTATATTTTTCAATTTATCAAACAATTTGGCCGCTGAATCTCTGATTCTGGTAGAGCGCCATCTAGCGAATAAAGTTGTAACTAAAATCAATTTCGAATTTTTCATTATTTGCCATAAAAAATCCCATTGCATCCTGAACACAATGGTGTTTACCGCATTGTTCTAGCGCAAATATTCGCGGAGTTATTAATTTTTAAAGTTGTGCGGGACTTTTGGATCACCCTGTATATTGTCAAATAGCTCCATCCAGATGGGACAACTGTCAATCATCCCTGGACCCCGGAGGGGGGACCACAGGTGTGGGGGGCTTCTGGGAAGCTGATCTGTAAATAAGGAAAACGGGACGGTGGCTAACCCCGTTCATTAGGATTAATTTTTAACTTGGGGTAAGTTCTCTCCCTATAAATACCTCTTATAATAAATTATTTATTCCCAAGTTTGCCCTTGCTTTATTTATCTCCGCGACAATATATATATATTATCAATTATTTCATCTATTTATTCATATATTTATCAATTATATAATCTTGTGTATTCATATTTATATTTATTCTGTATTTAACCTTATATAATCTTATATTATATAACATTGTAATAAATCAGTTTCAATCTCAATCTCTCTCTCTCTGTTTTCTTGGAACTTTTGCTATTTACCTGATAAGATTATTATTTATTTAAAAAAAGAATTATTATAGAAGAAGAAACGTGTAAAAGTGTATATAAACCATTGCCACTTGTATCATTTTGTACCCGTAGAAGGGCATCTTGTCCGAAAGCTTTTACGATCATCCTCTTATATGAAAGAATCTCTTCTCCCTGACTTGTGTTTCTATAGTGAATATGTAGATTAGTGTTGTCTTAATTATGGAATTATTTAAATTCCCCAACATTTCGCTTCATACGAACTCCATCCGCCACGTCTATTCGAAAACTATTTAATCAGTTTATTATTAAGGAGAAAAGTTATATATGGCCTGGAATTTAATATGCTTTAAATCAAAATATTTAAAATAGTTTATAATGTACATGGATATATACACTCATGGACAAAACATAAGGAAGTTGTACCTTTCAGCATGTATATCGGGATTCTCAGACACAATATCTCTGAAAGGTATTACAGCAATCTTTATTGAAGACACACGAGATAACCAAATACAAACAAAATTTCCTCCTTAAAAAAAAAAACCTACGACCGGCGATATCAAAGACCTTACACTTCCTTATGTTTTGTCCATTTATTTATACATATATATATGGCATAGAGTTTATTAAAAAATTAATGTATTGATAAATATTTGTGATTGGCAGCAAGGTAACATTTTCTAACTTGATAAACTTGGCATACTGCCAATCAAAACTTTGTTAAATAAATTAGTTTTTGACCCATTTTTTTAGACTTCTCTATTACATATCGGGTAATGGAGTTCTGAGCTCCAGGAACCTGAGTTATAAATATCTATTACCTAGTTGTATAAAGTGTAAAATATATATGTGGTCATATTTGCAAAAATAAATAATTTTTTAAAAGTTTTTTTTACCTAGGAGTCCATTTGTAATTGAGAGGAGAGATTGAAAATAAAATTGTTATTTTTGACCTCGTATTTTAATGTTCAATCTTAATTAAAACATATAATGATTAGATAGTAAAAAGGCATATATTGGATTGCATATAATATTTATTTGCCAATATTTCGGTTGGCTGAACGCCTAGAATAAAAAATTGTCATTATATTGAATCCAATATATGCCTTTTTACTATCTAATGATTTAATTATGGATTGCTCTATTTTCAGAACAATATATTTATATATATATATAATTTAATATAGAATTTAACTTATTAATCCTATATATAATATTAAAATATATACGTATCAGAGTCATCAACAATCAATTCTGTCATCGTTTGCTTTTGTGAATGGAATAAATACCCAAATATGGCCATTTCTTATAAGCATCGGTGGTTCAGTGGTAGAATGCTCGCCTGCCATGCGGGCGGCCCGGGTTCGATTCCCGGCCGATGCATTTTTTTTACAATTTTTAAAACTCATTTATATTATTATTAAAATATACAAGTATCAGAGTCATCAATTCTGTCATCGTTTGCTTTTTTGAATGTATGTAAATTATGGATTTCATATTTTTTATTAATTTTTGTTCTGGCCTTTATTTGTTTTAAACCTCTTTTTAAAAATCCTTTAAAATGCAGTCGCAATCATTAGCGAACACATATGTTTGCCTAATATTTCCATATGCTCTATTATTTTTTTACAGAAAATTTTCTGTAATTCACATGCCAGTATTTTGGATAAATTTTTTTATAAAAAATTTTATAAACAACTAAATGGCTTGCAAAAAATAATTAAATCAAATACCTAAACACTAATATACACTGGTGTCCAAAAAATAAGAAACTTAACCAATATTGAAATTTCTCAAAAACTAATTTATTAACAAATATAAAATTTAGTATACAAATAGTTTAAACTATGGAGAATTTGACTAGCTATATGAAAATATAAAAAAATATTTGAAATTATGAAATATGCAAATTATTACCAACATACCCAAAGCTAAGGTTCCAGATCTTAAAGAAATAAGATATCAATAGGGAGTATGATCACCTCTAACAGCTATCAAGGTCTCACAGCGAGCCCCCATACTGTTTACCAGGCTTTGGAAGAGGTCCAGGGGTAGTAAACCCCACTCCTCCAATAGAGCAGTTCTTAGCTCAACGAGGGTTCTGGGAGAGGGGTGACGAGCTCCAATACGCCTCCCTAGAGCATCCGACACATGCTCTATTGGATTCAGGTCCGGAGATCTGGCTGGCCAATCCATCCTTCGAATATTCTCACTCTGGAGATATTCATTGACTAGCCTAGCCCTATGCGGACGAGCATTATCGTCCATAAAAAATTAATTGTGACCAATTTGATCTCTATAAGGTCTTAGATAGGGCTCAAGGATCTCGTCCCTGTACCTTTGGGCAGTTAAAGTGCCCCCAGAAAAAATGTGGAGGGGTGTGCGTCTGCTAGAACTGATGCCAGCCCAGACTAAGAGACTGCCTGCTTCTAAAACTGTCTATTTCCCTGATGTTACTGGGATGATAGCGGGTTCCAGGCTCCCTCCAGATGAAAACTCGTCGAGAATCTGTGTTTAAACTAAATCTCGACTCGTCACTGAAGAGAACATTGGCCCACTGATCATGAGTCCAGCGTGATGTTCCAAGCACCAATTCAAGCGGGCTCTCCTGTGAGCAGAGGTTAAAGGGATACAGACCATTGGTCGTCTTGCATAAAGAGCACCTTCGTGAAGCCTTCGGTAAACAGTATGTCTTGAAATTCTCGTTCCAGTAGCACTTGAGAGTTCATTAGAGAGTTGAATAGCTGTCATCTCCCTATGGCGCTTGGCAGTTACGACCAGATAACGGTCTTCAGAGGTAGCTGTTTTTCTTTTTCTACCAGAACCTTCTTTTCTTTTGATGGTTCCTGTCTCAATGAACTGTTTCCTTATTTTGCTGACCACAGATTTATTCACATTTAGCCATTTTGCTACTTCAACTTGTGATTTCCCTGCCTCCATTCTTCCAACAGCTCTCCATTTTAAATCATCTGCTAAAATTTTTCGTAAACTCATAATTAACTAAGGATTAAAAAAAATTATAATTGGACAATTCTTAGATGGGGTAAACGACACGCCAAATAGCACACTTATAAAGACAAGCAAAAATTTGCATATTTTCAATTTAACCGAATCGAATGGTTGCGATAAATAAATTCTACGACTTAAAATACCTAATTAAATTACTTTTTAGCTTTTAGAGCGTTGTATATTTTAAAACATATCATTAAAAAACCAAAGTTTCTTATTTTTTGGACACCAGTGTAATACAATTTTTGCCATTACACATTTTTTCCTGTAGTTTGTGTTTCTTCTGTATTGCTATTCTATGGCACTTCTACTATTTATTGTTGATGTACTTTCAGTATGAAGGATACTTCACTCGGGGGATTTCTCGGGCGAAGCCGGGTCATTCTTCTAGTTGTTATATATAAAATATCAAGGATAATTATTTACATACGATGTTTAAAACTAACTAATTATTATTTGAAATATCTGAAAAAAAATATGGACGTCTTGAAAATGAATAGTCAACATTTATATTTATTAATAAATGTAAATAAAATGTATTTTAAAAAATTATATAGAATATTTATACAGTAGAACCTTCCTTTAGCGGACACCCTGTAGCAGACACCTCTCTACAAAGGACAGTTTTCATTTGCAAAATTACCATTTTTACAATTTAGCAACTCTCCGGTAAAAGGACACCTCTCCCTAAAGGACACTTTGGCTCTGCAATTAGGTGGTATCCTTTACATGGAGGTTCTACTGTATATATACAAAATCTGCAAAAATAGAATTTATAGATTACACATATTATAGCCTTATGTTTAATGAAATTAATGAACATTTTAATTCGCATGAAGAATCGTCAAATTGCTGTTTAGAGTATAAATAAACGACATCGGCACACAAACACATGCAGCAACAAGATGACTTTTTCTACACAGCTTCACATAAAACGTAATTTTGCTCAACCAGATCCCTTATCAGACATGTTATGTGAAGAAATTTTATAAAACAAACCTATTGCTGCAATACTTGTTTTTGCCACATATCGATGTATGGTTTTTATTTGAATTAAATGAACTACGTTTCTTTTAGTGAGGCATAACCTAAGGCAAGAAATCGAGCAAAATCTTCTCAGCAGGTCTATATATTGACATATTCTTATGTAATTCTACTGTCCTATAAGCTTATGTCCATAGTTTTCTTGAAAACCATTTCTGAGACTCCATCCTTCAGTGCTGCGTATATAAGCAGAATCGTCCAATACAGTATTAGAGCTCTGAGAAGCGGTCTGGTGGATTAAATTGGCGAAACCGCTGGAAGGGTTCACCACTGATGAGCCAAGCCCATATTTTTTCATCGCAGAAAGGGCAGTAGAAGTTTGTATTATGTATAAAAGAAACATCCGTGCTTTTAAATCCTTCATTTTATATTCTAATGTATCGAATATATTAGAACTTAATAACACTAGTACATAAAATTAAAAAAATATATATCCCCCTCTCAAATAAACAAAACATTTTATGGGTTAACGTTTTGTGCTGATTAACGTGGTATCAATATAATTTTTCGATTAGCTCAATTTCTCAAGTTAGGGATATAATGCCCTTTTACCCATGATATTCATCTATTGGAGGAAAAATTATGACATTAAACTTATTATTAAATAAATAAATGGGCCGAAGATAGTTCAAATGAAGAAACAATATTATACATATATGCATGTGTATATATTTTACGTCAATAACTGCCCTTAATATATATTTATCAAACTACTTACTCTATATCTATATAAAATTTTATCTAAAAATCCAATTTCTTTCCCTTTCTTTTCCCAAATTATCAGGAAAATTGTTTTATATACAAGATGGAAGGTCTTAACAAATGCGAAAAAACATTTTATTTGGTTTAATAAACATTATTTATTACGATGCACTAGCGCGCCATCTATTATCAAATTATAAAACTATTTTAGAGGCGTAATATTCTTTTTTTAAAATAAAACAATTTCTACTGTCCTTACTGCTGATGAGCCAGGCCCTCCCTTTAATTTTTCCATTGCAGTAAGGACAGTAGAAATTGTTTTATTTAAAAAAAATAATATTACTCCTCTAAAATAATTTTATAAACATTATTTATAATGATAAAGTAATATTATGGAAGTAATAAAAAATATATTCATGGATTTAATTTTTTTTTCTGTGAAGTCTATTATATTTTGCTCGTCATCACGCATCAGATTCCAACAATAATCCGCCACCATATGTTGATTCCAAAGACCATTGTATCGTTGCTCAATGATTTTAATATCTTGGTGGAAGCGTTCACCTTGTTCTTCGCTCTCTGCACCGAGATTATCAGGAAAAAAGTTTAAATGTGAATCCATAAAAGAGCCAAATTTTGGATTCATTAAGCTTATGGAATTTGGAAATCATATTTTCTACGATTCTCGCATAATTCGGTGACTTATTATTGCCTAAAAGGTGTTTCACAACGTCGATGAGTGCAAGCCAAGCATTTTTCTCATTTTCTTTCAATGTTGCAATAAATTCTTCGTCATTTATTAGTTTACGACTTTGATGTCGTATGAAAATACCTTCCGTTATCTTAGGGCAACTAATCTTCGGAAATTTAGTCATTAAATATTTACAGCATCACTATCTTTCTTTTAAGCCTTCACAAAAATATTTCTTTAACCCTAAATTGATATGTAAAGGGGGAAGAAGCATTTTTAGTGTATGCAAAAGTGATTCATTTTCAACGTTTTGTTCACCTAAGCGAAACATACTTCTTTCAGGCCATATTTTTTGTATATAATGATTCTTTCTGTCTCTGCTGTCCCACTTGCATAAAAAGAAAGGATACTTTGTGTTTCCTTTCTGCAAGCCCTGTAAATTCCTATTGTTTCCAATTACGATTAGACTTAGATTTTGGTTTGTGGTAACAAGAGGTACCTTTGCTTTAATCTTGATCCAAGGATTTCTTCTGCTTCTTTTGATAGCCTAGAGCCTTAACTAGATCATTTAATAATGCCTGATCAAATAAATGTGGAATGCCACTTTCATTTGAAATAAATTCAGGGTCTTCTAATTGGTGATTATCTGCAAATGCTGTGTGCTGATCATCCTTTTTGATATAGGATTCTTTAACCGTTTTAGGAATCGGTATGGGATTCTCGAGGTCGTGAGGAATAAGTTGCCTAGCTGACGGTATATCAGGATAAAAGTTAGTTTGCTTCTTTTTTATATTAAGGCCTGTGATTTTGCAGACACAGAGATAACAATCGTCGTGGTGATTTTTTGGTTATCGTGAAAACCATTGGTACACCAAAGGGCATACCTTTTGATTTTCCCGATTTCCATTGCAAAAAGCCCCTTGATATCACGTTCCGTACACACTATGGGGGCACCACCACTTGTCTTGATCACCTAAGGCCACACCAAATATATCTTTATAGCATTCTTTTATCTTTGGGGTGATACGTTTCCTCTGCTTGGGAATTTTAATTTTCCACAAATGAAGCAGAACATTTCTGGATTAGCTTTGCATTTACGCGGTATTATTTATATATTTAAAATATTTATGAAAATAAATGTATTGTTAAACATTTTCTTGATATAAAATTGCAATGTTATGCATTATCATCTAAATGATGATTAAATTTTATGCTTACAAAGTCAATATCTTCAAAATAGTTTGATGACAGCGATGACATCAGCTTCTTTATAAAATTAAATATTTTCAAATATTAAAAAAAAAATTGAGCTAATTTTGAAATATTAAGGTTATATTCATGATCTACGGATTGGAATTTACTAGAAACAACTTTCAAATATTGAGAAGTTGTGTGTACTAGTGTAATATATATATATATTGTGTATGATAATATCCAGTATTACTATTGAATACCATTTCTAAAGTTTCACCCAGTAATTGCAGCATCAATAAGCAGAATGATCCAATACGGTATTAGGGCTCTATGAAGCGGTCTGGTAGATTACAATTGGTAAAACCGCTGGGAGGGTTCACCACTGATGAGTCAAGCCCTCCCATTATTTTTTTAATCGCAGTAAGGACAGTAAAATTTTGTTTTATGTTAAAAAGAAACATTCGTGCTTTGATGCTTCCATTTCTTATATATAGAATTCTGTCAGCTACGTGAGGCGATAAAACCCTCTTCAGCGCAGATAATAATGATTATAATGATAAGTTATCTTGAGATTTACTTAGCCATCTATAAATAATAAATTTAAATGTAATATTACTGTTCTCTAAGCATATGTCTATAGATTTTAAAATACCATAACCAATATTCAACTCTACTGTTTCGGTTATAATCACTGCCTCACTTACTAAGCTCGGAAAACTTGCTGCATCCTGGATATGTGTCTGGCCTTATCTAAATAGTTATGCAGAGCTTGACTGTATCATCTTGCCAGACTGCTTCTGGTCTCCAACAGAAGCCTATTTTACTTCCTTAAAAGTGCCCACAAACACCCTGATGGCACTAATAATTCACCAACACCCGATTTATACCTGACACACTTTTATTAAACTAACGTATCCTTATATACCGAATTATATTTACAAATATGTAAATCTTCTGAATGAAGAAGCAAAAAAAAAAAAAGATAAATTTACATCACCGGCGTCTCCACCTACAGTATCTCGGATATATAAACAGAATTGTCCAATACAACAGTTAGAGCGTTGGAAAGCGGTATTATATACAAAAGATCAATAAGGATAAAATAACGAAGTTATAATAATTATGATGATTACTACTAATATAATGATAATAAATTATTATTAGGGTAAATATTTAATAGGGCTAAGGATAGGTTGTTCAGATATTAAATTGTTTATTTGAGAGAACCAGATAGTGTCTTTCTCTAGTCTATTAATTGAATTGTTTGAAGAATCCAACCATCTTAATACATTCACGGACAAAATTTAAGTGGAAAGTCTTTAATTTCGCCGGTCGTCTATTTTTTGAAGGAGACAGAGGCAAATTTTGTTCACACTTGGTTATCTCGTGTGTCTTCTCAATAAAGGTCACTGTAATATCTTTCAGAGTTATTGTCTCAATCCCGATATACATGCTTGAAATGTACAACTTACCTAAGTTTTGTCCAGGAGTGTATCTTTCAGAGTTATTTTACGAATCCCGATATACATGCTAAAAGGTACAACTTCCTTAAGTTTGTCCATACGTGCATATAAAATATGCTAGGAATGATGAAAATAAACAAAACTAAAAAATATATAAAGTGAACCTGCTAAATGATTGTGTGTGTTTCATTGAAAACCATATAATCTAAAGCTATGCTATTAAAGGACATTACACTTACTTATTTCTATTTGGGAACAGGTAATAATTGCTATTAGTGATTTGTGAAATGCTTCCCTTCAAAAATTAGTAAAGGATTAGCTTTTAAAAGTTTTTCTAATGGAAAAATACATTTCGCTTGATTATAAAAATTATCAAAAATATATAATCCTATTATTTTATTTGGCCTAAAATATTTAATTTCAAATTATAATAAACAATAATATTCCTTAATTATATGATAATTTATTTAGAGAGGATTTTTTGGGCCAATATTTTGCCCAAGCTTTTTTATATTAAGTATTAAATAAATTCAAAAATATTTTTTCCCTCAATTTTTAAGTGCCTCATATTTCCAAGTTAATAAATATTATTTTTTTGTGTTCCTGCAATTAGGAAAGATGAGTCACTAATTGGAGAACAAAACATTATAAAAACCTCCTCTTGAAATGAGTGCGAGAAGATAAAAAAAAATTTTAGAGTGAAAGTTTCGTTCCTTTTTATCTTTTCTAGAATATTATTTAGCGTTTTTTGTGTATTATTTAGAATTTAGACCTTTTATTATGATTATTTATTCATTTACCATTCTCTCTAGTAAAGACTAAGTGACATGAGACTAAAAATTCCCGTTTTTATCCTATATATGTAGTAATAATAGTCAATATACACTATATTTACATATGTACCATAATTATAAATATCTTAGGAGCTCCAAAATGTAAATATTATTCAACACGCCAGCTTGGTGATATCATATAATCACAAACAAGACAATAAGGTTTTATTCAGATTCAGCCATACCCAGGAAAGTCGAGGTCCAATTCGTAAAGATTACATTTTATCCCGGGGAACTCTCATAAGTTGTTAGTGAGTTTTTCGACAGCCACCGCCGGACAACAACAGATCATCTTTCCGCTCTTGCAGATCACATCCTTCTGGACCTTGCCGCATTTTCGATCGCTGGTCTTTTCTAGGTGTAATCCATCCTGCCTCGTCCATTGTGTTATCCATAGATGCCTGAACCACTGGGCCCCATGACTGCTAATGCTTGTGGTTTGACGTATATATATTAAATAATAAAAAAGGCAATCCTGACCAGGAGCTTATGTGCTTTTCAGAAGGCAGAGCGCCATCTGGTAGAACAGAAATCAAATAAACATTGATTTAGCCTGTTAGCACTGTTAGCTTCTGAAAAGCACATGTGCTCCTGGTCAGGATATGCCTTTTTTATTTTTAATATCAACACCTGACCTTTTTTTTATTTTTCTATATTTTCACATATCGTATATTTTAAACTGTATGACACTTTTAGTATATGTTACATATCTTCTAATTAGTTAGAGTCGTTACCTTAAAAGATCCTGCCCTTCTTTTGGAATGTACACCGTTTCTGTTTGCTACCACCCCCATATGTTGTATATATGCTATATCTTTATTGATAATACCTGTAAACCCCTATTTGTATATAACACTAAAAATGTTGACGTCAAAATAAAAATACAAAGAGCGGTCAGCTGGGGACAGCCGGGGAGAGAGGAGGAAAATGCCAAAGCCCATGTGGGGGCCCCCAGGGTCTCTTTATAGACGACCCCTGAAAACAAGACATGTTTTTGGCAGGGGGTCAGCAGCAGATGGTTCTAGGGTGTGGCCATCGACATATGGCTTCGGTCTCTCACAGTCTCTCCCTCCATGTCTCGGGGATAAGCATCTAAGTTTGTGTCATGGCCTCTACCCTTTTCCCGTGGGCTGTTCCCGATCACTCTCGGTGTTAATATATAGCCCTGCCACTGCTTCTTGTTGTCCACGTGTGGGAAGAACATCAACACTCGCCTCACGTACACGACTGCCACCTTATCCATACATCACATTTGCATAAATATTACAGAAAGTCGACAGGATAACTGAGGACAGCGGCATGCAGAGGATGACAGCGTCACCGGTGTTCAACGGCGCGTTCGTGTGGATGCTCCTTCTACTTGCCCTCTACCTTGAAGATTCAGTGGACCATCTCAAAGACCCCATGCGAGGACTAGCTGTACCTCGTACCGAAGAATTCATAATCTCCCCCATCGACAGCTCCTGTGCCACAAGCACCTCGCTCCATCGCCTCGAACAAGCAGACAAGATCCATCGAGAAAGCCTCGCTACGCCCCACTTACCAGCATCGACGATGTCCCACCGCAAAAAGTGATCACCAGGCCTCATCGCAGCCCACGCCACAAGACCCATCCAAGACAACATCCATCTGGTAGGAGAATTTTCTCTACAGAACTTTCTTAATGTAACACTATTTCCGTTTTTTTCCGCACTGAATTAACTACTCATTCGGTACCATTTTTATAGCAATAACAATATTATTATAAATCCATCAAGTTCATTATTTTACCTGCCCTATTACTATTTCAATTATTATAACTTTAGACGTGTATAAAACATTTTAACCTTAATCCTTTTTATTATTCTTTATTATTATTTTGTGTGCCATTAGCAATGCCGTCAGCCAACAACAACTAATTATACTTTTTTCTTCAATTGTTTTTTTTTCATTATCTCTTGGCTTATTACACACATATTATGACTTCAACCATCTTTCTCATCATTTTAAAACTTTTAATATATTGACAACGTTAATAATATTTTTAATAGATTAAGATATTTTTGAATTTATATATTATATCTATTTCGTTTTTCTAATTTTATCGTTGACGTCTCCTAAACTCCCCCACCCATACCTTCTTATGCATTACCCCAAAGGCTTCCTGTTCGCCATTTTTTTTTCATTGATTAATCCAACTGAGAAATCCTTCCTCGCTATATCATTCCAATAGTGAGTTCAGGATACCCAGCTAGATTATTTTTCTTATCACCCGGCTCATCATTACCAATCATCATTTTTCTTTTTTTTTTTAATTACCATTCAAGTCGGGTGAAATCATCATTGGAAACAGAACAACCCTTGCAACTACTTTCCCTTTCTTCATTCCTCAATCTCATATATTCCCCTCAAGAGATTCTTGCTCGCCAGATTTTTTTTTTATTATTACCCGGTTCATAATTTTTTTTTATCATTTTATCATTTTTTTTCATCATACAAACCGGGTACCATCATCATTGGCAGCAGTACATCTCTTGCGTTTACCTTTCCACATTCCTCGACCTACCTACATCTTCCTGCTAGTCTGAACTAATAATGCAGAGGGAACACCTTGAACGTTCTGTTAATGAAAACAGTACCTCACTAACACAAGTTCGTACTGCATTGCAGAACTCATTAAGCTATATCTTTGCAGGAACATACTCAGACATCCCATATATCCTCATCAATCCTCTGCGTGTCAACTTAAAATCTTAGTTCAACTTAATAGCTTTATGCTTTTATTTTAGTTATTTTTTCATTCAATGGGTTCTCAATTTTTTTTTCTATAAGTAAATTACTTTTACGGCATTTCTAATTTTATTTTGCATATTTTCTCAATTTTATCATTTATTCTTATGTATTTTTCTTTCATCATTTTCTATATCTTATTGAGACGTCATTATTATATTATTGTCCTATTTCGTACTCCTATATTTTTAATAATTTTAACTAATTTGTGCTCAAATTATTTCTTTTGATTTTATAATAGGTTTGTTAGGTAATCATTCATGTTATTTCATTTCCCCCAAACAAACCTTCATCACCGGGGGCACATTCTATCGTATATTTTAAACTGTATGACACTTTTAGTATATGCTACATATCTTCCAATTAGTTAGAGTCGATACCTTAAAAGATCCTGCTCTTCTTTTGGAATGTACATCGTTTCTGTTTGCTACCACCCCCATATGTTGTATATATGCTATATCTTTATTGATAATACCTGTAAACCCCTATTTGTATATAACACTAAAAATGTTGACGTCAAAATAAAAATACAAAGAGCGGTCAGCTGGGGACAGCCGGGGAGAGAGGAGGAAAATGCCAAAGCCCATGTGGGGCCCCCAGGGACTCTTTATAGACGACCCCTGAAAACAAGACAGGTTTTTGGCAGGAGGTCAGCAGCAGATGGTTCTAGGGTGTGGCCATCGACATATGGCTTCGGTCTCTCACAGTCTCTCCCTACATGTCTCGGTGATAAGCATCCAAGTTGGTGTCCAGGCCTCTACCTCTGTCCCGTGGGCTGTTCCCGATCACTCTCGGTGTTAACATCTAGCCCTGCCTCTGTTTCTTGTTGTCCGCGTGTGGGAAGATCATCAACACTCGCCTCACGTACACGACTGCCAGCTTATCCATACATCACATTTGCAAAAATATTACATATATATTTATAATATTACCATCCTAGGTAGTTTGAAGATTGAGGTTGCCTCTCTGACCGACATTCATAGTTCTTAAAATAAGAGATATATTTTAACGCCTTTCTATAAAGGTTTTTTTATTTTTTTGACCAGGATAAAAGATTTTGTCGAAATGTGTCGAAAAATTAAAAACTCTTCTGGCCAAAGTCTCATATTTTGAGAATCTAAGGAAGTATCATAGAGCTTCGAATTCGTTTTCCATTTGAACGATCATCTACCAGGCTTTTAGATGGTCGAATGGTGTGATATAGTTGGTCCCTATTTTGCATATCAGATCAAATTTGTGTTATATGCAAATAGATAGGTAATTTTGTAGAGGAAAAAAGGAGGAGAAGACGCCGTTTCGTATATATACACTCACGGACAAAATTTAAAGGAAGTGGAAAGTCTTTGATATCGCTGTTCGTCTATTTTTAAGGAGATGGATACAATTTTGTTCACACTTGGTTATCTCGTGTGTCTTCAATAAAGGTCACTGTAATATCTTTCAGAGTTATTGTCTGAATTCCGATGTACATGATAAAAGGTACAACTTCCTTAAGTTTTGTCCATGAGTGTATCTTTCAGAGTTATTGTAGAAATCCCGATATACATGCTAAAAGGTACAACTTCCTTAAGTTTAGTTCATGAGTGTATCTTTCAGAGTTATTGTCGAAATCCCGATATACATGCTAAAAGGTACAACTTCCTTAAGTTTTGTCCATGAGTGTATCTTTCAGAGTTATTGTCGTAATCCCGATATACATGCTAAAGGTACAACTTCCTAAAGTTTAGTTCATGAGTGTATCTTTCAGAGTTATTGTCTGAATCCCGATATACATGATAAAAGGTACAACTTCCTTAAGTTTTGTCCATGAGGGTATGTGAATACCCTGCAAAGTGAAGAACCTGTACATATTATCCACTGTATATATAATAAGCTGGGTTGCTTTTTTTGAGTGTGACCTATTAAAGTTATTTTCGAATTACCTGAAGTCAAATAACCCTTCCCCTTCACTAATGTAATATTGATTACTTCCAGTTATTTGAAAGATACAGTAGTGGGTATGTGACTGTTCAGCAACAACTACCTAGATAGAATTACTAGAAAAAGTTCCACAGTTTATGTCTTTTTATCAAAGTATGGATGGATATTCAAATCAATATTGTTTCAAATACAGTTCTAAAATATATGTTACTAGACGAATGACCCGGCTTTGCCCGAGAATTCCCCCAAGTGCAATTTCCTTCATACTGAAAATACATCAATAATAAATAGTAGAAGTGCCATCGAATTTCCTCAGGTTTATAAAAAACGACATGCAAAATTTGGTACCAATTGGTTCAGTAGTTTTTGAGTTTATTGCGAAACAGACAACAGACATTGACTTTTATATATATAAGAAAATTATCTACAACATGGATTATATCTTATATATGTTAATTAGATAATTTATCTCTCTTTACCTGGATGTACCTTAGACACTTTAGACTTCTACACCTCTCTCTATATATTTACGTATTTGTGATACAATTGGTCTTATGATGAGATTACCCTTTAAACTTACCATTTAACTTAATTAACCTATTACTTGAAATAAATATTCTATCAAGGGAAGAGTTATTTGAAAAAAAATATAATTTAATCAATTCGAGCTTTCGGGCCTTGAAGCCTTCTACAGGAGTAAGGTTAAGGTTATAATTAACCTTACTTCTGTGGACTTCAAAGCACGAAAGCTCGAATTAATTAAATTATTTTTTTTTTGCACGAAACTCTTCTTAGAATAGAATTTTCTTTTATTCAAATGATATTTTTCATGTAAGGGATTATTATTTTTGGAGAATTTTTTTTTGTAATTCTTCTGATTAATAAATCGTATTAATACTTTTGAAATTGTAACTTCTTCTTCTTCTTTCTTATCTCCACTCAATCACACTAAGGTATCAAGCTTGTAAAGCTTGTTGATGGTGTCTGCCGGGGAAGAGTAGAGCTCAACAATGGATGAGTCAATACAGGCAATTGAAATTTTATTATAAGTATCTATACCTTTTAACTTTATGGTAATCCTATGACACCCTTCTCAAAGTGTATTCTTAATCTATACTCTTATTTTTAATACGTATTTCAGGGAACAATGATTTCTCTACAATTTGAATGATTGTTTCTAATGATAGTTAAAATAATCAATTGGGGGCAATAAATTAATTAAATAAAGAATACACTTTTAATACGTAATTCTATTAGATTTACAAAAGTAATAGAAATTACTTACCAAATGATAACTATATTGTAGCGTTGAGTAAAAACATCAGGCTTTAAATGAATTAATATTTTAATTAATTTTAATATTTTTTATTATTTAATGAATTAATATTAATATTTCAAATGAAAAAATACTTTTCCCTATGGAGACCTGATGTTTATACTCAATATTGATACAAGGGATTATTCTATTGACATTGTAGCGTAGTAAAGAAATTAATTAGGTGGGTAGTATATGTAAGTGTAATATACAAATATGTATTGATGACGTCAGCACGGCAAACAACCAATAACTAGCACTAGTTAACTGTTAGTAGCAGACGGGAAGGTAAACCAATCTCTCTATGGGTTAACTAACTATCTAGAGGAATATGTAAATAACCTAGAATTCAGGAGAGCAAGACATCAACTTCCCCTTTTATTTTACATTCCAAATATGAGAGACAATATGTATAGGAAATGTACAATGATATAATTTTTTTACTTCTCTTTTTTATATAAAAGTGTTACAGTAAACTAAATATAGGTGTTACAGTAAACTTGTAAAAGTAACTGAAAAAAAAAAAAGAAAAAAAATCAGGTGTGGTGATATAAAAAAAAAATAATATAATAATAAAATGTATATCTTGACAGCAATTTTGTTCACACTTAGTTATCTCGTGTGTCTTCTTCAATAAAGATCACTGTAATATCTTTCAGAGTTATTGTCTGAATCCCGATATACATGTTAAAAGGTACAACTGCCTTAAGTTTTGTCTATGAGTATATCTTTCAGAGTTATTGTCTCAATGCCGATATACATGCTGAAAGGTACAACTTACTTAAGTTTTGTCTATGAGTATATCTTTCAGAGTTATTGTCTCAATGCCGATATACATGCTAAAAGGTACAACTTTCTCAAGTTTTCTTGAAAAAAGAGATACTTCGGCCAGTATAAATCTTTTTATTACATCTCTTCACGATTTCTCAAGTTTTGTCTATGAGTGTATCTTTCAGAGTTATTGTCTGAATCCCGATATACAGGGTCCATTATGAAAGTAATGAGTATTTACTGGCAAAATACATTCATTGATCGTAATTTGTGCAAATGTTCAATATTCTTCAAAATACATTCCTCCTGCATCAATACACATGCGGAGACGCGTTTGCCACTCCTAAAGGCACCCTGAAACTCCTCGACAGGAATGCTTCTCAGGAACGTTGTAACATGTTGTTGGATGTTTTCCACGGTTCCCAATGTTTTCCTTTCATCTCTCTCTTGAGTCGCGGAAACAAAAAGAAGTCACATGGAGCTAAGTCGGGACTGTAAGGGGGGTGAGGGATCACCGGGGTGTTGCTCCGGGCCAGGAAGTTGGTAATGATGAAGGCTGTGTGGCTGGTGGCATTGTCATGGTGGAGCTTGACCGTGTCTTTAATGTCAGTCTTCACGCGTGCGATCCGGCGTTTCAATCTCCTGAGCACATCCAGGTAAAAGGCTGAGTTTACAGTTTGTCCCTGCGGTACAAACTCACAATGGACTATTCCTCGGATGTCAAAGAAGACAATGATCATCGTTGTGATGCCCGACTTGCTCATTCGCGCTTTCTTGGGGCGTGGGGATGATTTTGTGTGCCATGCACAGCTCTGCCTTTTCGACTCTGGGTCGTATTCAAACATCCAGGATTCGTCTCCGGTTGCTACAGAGTTCAGAAAGTCCGGTTCATTTTGAATCAAATCCAACAATTCTTGACAGCGCAAAACACTAGGTTCTTTCTGGTCTTGCGACAACACTTTCGACACAAGCTTCGCACAGACCTTACGCATTTGCAGATCCTCGGTCACTATCCCATGTACCACAAATGTGGACATGTGTAATGTGTCAGCAATTTTCTGGATGCTTAATCGACGGTCGCTACGCAAAACTTCGAGCACACGATCCACGTTCTTGTCAGTTCTGGCCGTTGTTGGGCGTCCTGAACGGGGTTCGTCGGCCACCCTTCCCGGCCCTCCTTGAACGGCTTGTGCCACTTCCCAGACTGTGATCTTGAAATGCAATCGTCCTTGAAGGCTTTTTGCAGCATCTGGAATGTTTCGGTTGCATTTTTTCCAAGCCTCACGCAAAACTTTATGGCGTATCGTTGTTCAAGCGAACGCTCCATCGCGCTATGTTACAAAAGTTGAAAACACATTTCAAGCGGAGGCATGTATCTCCCCTCACACTGCTCGAACTCAACTGACGACCGGATGAATTGAAAGGGCATATCCCTCCACCACATTTCCCACGGTTATACCGTGCTGCCATCTATCGTCGCGTCACAATAACATTATGCTCATTACTTTCATAATGGACCCTGTACATGCTAAAAGGTACTGCTTCCTTAAGTTTTGTCCATGAGTGTATCTTTCAGAGTTATTGTCACAATCTCGATATATACATGTGTACATGCTAAAAGGTACAACTTTCTCAAGTTTTGTATAAATTAGTGTATATATATAATACAAGAATGCGGGAAAACGGTATTCATTCCCCGAAAAGAAGAAATAACCTCTTTCGGCACACACGTATCAATAGAATTTAAGAATATTGATGAACATACAAATATTATTTCAATACGATATCTTTAAATGGAGCAAATTCCAAAAGAAAGAAATTTGATTCCAAAACTGAAATAAACTAAAGAGTATAAAAAGAATGACTGAAATTATAACTTGCACCGTAGTAACCAATCTCAATTAACACTTACTAGAATAAGATATGGTAGAATGGCAATTAAAGGAAGGAATAAAAAAAAATTCCAAGACATCGATTTGAACTTTCGACATCAAATGGCTGTACAGATATTAGCTGTGAGTTCACCCCATAAAAGTTAAGAAGAAGAAAAAAATTTCTCGGCAATCTATAAAGCTCAGTCTTCTGGAAAGTTAAAGCAGACGATCTTCATTACCAGATGTTCATCCACGGATCGTTTGGTTCTATATTCGGCGCTCTTCTAAATTCTTAAGCCTACTTTTTTTTAGAATAGATTAAAAAAAGGGACGTAATTTGTTAAACATATTTAACTCTATGTGTCTTCCTTTTTTTTACGATTTCAATTAATTTTTTTTTTGGTCTTCTCTCTAGTTTTGATTAAAATGTATTTTTTTGTTAGTATATATATATATATATATATATATAATAAACAAGATCTTTGATAACTTTTTAAATAATCATATTTTGTTATGATAAATATATATTTTTGAAAAGTTGTATATATATTAGTTTGTCTTTAAATATTAAAAATAAACATGTGATATGAGAGAAATTAGGAATATATTTTTGAATTAGAAATTTATTTTTCAGAGATAACTTATTAATTATAAATTTTTGCTTCGAAATTTCAATATATCCCTTTTCTTTTATGAGTACATAAAATTTAATAATATTTTATGTCATATATATATACAGTTAAACCTGTCTATAGCGCCCCCTCTAATTTGCGCCTTCATCTCTATAGCGTCCCATTTTAAATACGTAGTACGAAGCGATTTACATTAAAAGTGACCTGTCTATAGCACTCCCTCTTTATAGCACCCTATTTTGGTGAGTCCTAAGAGGGGGTGCTATAGACGATTTTAACTGTATATATATTTTTTGCTTACCCTGGTACACGCGGTATAGGTCATGGTATTCATGGTGGGTAGTAGTTGTCGACTGATATTACTGTAAGTGCAGCCACTTTTCTACAAAGTCATGTATATATTTACACTTACAAGTGTTTCAGAACTCGATTTTGTTACTTGCGCAACTGCTGGTGGAATTTAACTTTTATAAGGATCAGAATAATTCGAGTAATATCTCTTTTTATGAAATAATAGATAATGGTCAATAAACGAGATATCTCTAGAATATCTTAATTCATCTGATTCCATATCTAACTAACGTTAACCTCGTTTTACTTTGTAAATAGATATTTATAACTTATAAATATATGACGTACATTTGTTTATTCATGTTTCTCTTTAATTGCATTTGTGCGTATAAAATAGGGTAATGAAGAAGGTAATATGTATATAAGATGATGTAAATATATGAGATTTTTATTTTATTATTACAGAAGCCCGAAGTCAATCAGACTATTGTGCTATATTATAATTATTTACATATATATCTTTAATTATTTACACAATGAATTAGTAGTGATTTTAAATCTGTGTACAAATAGCTCTAAACTTGCCAAAGTGTTCATAAGATTGAGTATATACAGAAAGATGGCATTATGTCAAAGTAAGCAAGTACAATTTGGTTATTCAGAGGGCAAGCCAACAAAAGATGCTCTGGTGTTTCAACATCTAGACACCATTCACATGTTGGATCATTTATAACTCTCAAGTCAAAGAGAAAACTTAATATATGAGATATAGGATAAGGAACCTTAATCTCATCACATAAAGATAAATGACATTGAAAAATGCTACGAACAAAAAAATTGGGGAAAATTTAGGAGTGTAACAGATGTAGGCAGTATATACGCCAGTTATGCAACTAAGGGATCAAGTATATTTACATATTTACAAACTTTGTGAGGAATAAAGAGAGAGAGAGAGGTTTTCCAATATTGATGGTTCCAATCTGCTAGTGGGAGTTGAGAAAGATTGATGAAAGCGGCCCCCTCAATAATGCTGGGGAAGATAAAAGCTACTGTTATTACAAGTGGAGATCAAAAACTGGAGAGTGGGGGGTAGCAGGTGGTGGAAAATTGAGTTGAAGATTACAGAATTAGGGGAGACCAGCTGTACGCTACAGAAGGCAAACAGCCCCCGGTTCAAATCCCTCCCACTCTACTAACCCCCTCCCCCCCTACCCTTTCAAATAGATCTGACAGAACCCTACTAAGCTCTTAAAAGAGCTAAACCCCTAGAGCATTCTCCAAAATACCAAAAATCTTTCTCTCAAACAACAAAATAAAATCTGTTTTGATTTTTCACATTTCGTCTCTATATACGAAGAAAAAAAATCTTCAAATGTAATCATTTTGTTGGAAGTTTTTTGTTGTCATTTGAAGCGAGACGTTTGCCAGATATGTTGTGAGGGAAATGCAATTATGGTTAGCGATATTTCTTATTGATCAACTACCTAACACTTTTTAAGAGAGTTTGCTGTTTTTGTTTCTAAAATGGAATTGTTTTCTGAATTTATTTTGTTACATCTTCCGTATTATTTATTACCCTTCATGATTCAATAAATGTGTTAATTATTATTTTTCAACTACCATATATTGAATGGTATTTTTTAT
>CP092863.1:104056991-104130708 GCA_030710605.1 Cordylochernes scorpioides | reverse complement strand
TATTAAAAAGGAAATTATAAATTATTATAATAATAACACTTAAATACACAAAACCTAATTCAGATATTCCTTCTTTAAAGAAAATATAAATAAATTACAGAAGGTACTTCATATCACTCCTATAGATAAATGTTCCAATAACTTATCTATAATAGAAAAAATCTATACACGATACACTAAAAAGGAAATGATAATAATCATAAATACACTTTTGCGAGAACTACAGCCACAAAAATCCAAAAAGACATCAAAAACGTTGAAAATTCACTAAAAATTTATAATTACTACAAAAATCCAAACATACCAAAGTTCATATAATTCCTAAACTACACAAAAAACCAATTTCTTTCAGAACTATCACATCTGGTATAAATTCAGTTATAAAAAACATTGATATACAATTAGCTTCAACACACACAATTTATTATCAATAAATTAACTAATAAATATAATTATAAATTTATCGACTCAAATAAAAAAATCATTAACTATTTAAGAACAATTGGACAAACATTGAAACAGTACACACATTTGATTTTGAGGACCTATATTCTAAAATAAATTTAAGAGATCTAAATAACAAAATAACCAATTTATTTAATGAATTCATTAATGACAAAACTTTCTACATTAAAATTATTCATAACAGATATAAAAACAATTAAATTAGATCTTAAAACAGCAAAACTCTACTAGAAACATTTTTAAATTTTAACTATATAGAATTTAAAAATAAAATATAATTCAATCAGAAGGCGTTCCTATGGGAACTTCATCAAGTCCCTTTATTAGCTAATCTAATACTCTTTCTGGTACGAAAGAGAATACTTTTCTACAAAATAATGTTAATTGGCAAATATCCGTTTGTAGATTAACATTTTTATATTAATAAACCCAGAGTACCTGATACCTGAAATATATCCTAAATACTTGAAACTTAAGAACAATGAAAAAATTAATAGAAACAAAAAAGTTAACTTTTTAAGACCTAAATATAAACCTTACAAATAATGCTAATTAAAATTTATAAATAAAAAAAAGTAATTATAATTTCAAACAATAAAATACTGTAATATAAATTCTAATATATCATTAAAAATTGCTGTAAAGGTATATATTTGGTTCAGTTTCTAAATTTTTATAGAATAAATAATATATAGAAAATTTCATAGAAGTGTTAAAAATTTAAACATGGAATTTATTAAAAACAAATTCAGTAATAGACAAGTAAAATATTTCAACAGTATATCAATTATAAAATATTTAAAAATATATAAATTTTCTTTCTTCTTTAGCTGTCTCATTGTTCTAAAATTCTGAATAACACCCTAATTTTGAAGGAACGACATGTGTCCCCCCCGCAAACAGATGTCAGCCAAAAATAGCTGTTTACAGAGGAGGGCGTCGCGGACGAGGTAGTTTACAGTTGGAAGTTCCTTAACACTTGTATTGTTGGACTGTTCATATAAATGTTTCACTGAAGCAACTTAATATTAACACATAAAATCTGGTTTAAGAGAGTTTTATGACATAATAGCAGGAGTGAAATGTCGCTTGATTTCTATTTGAAAATCTCCGGTCAAGCAGATCTCTCTTTCCCATTAATTAAAATCATTTAAAATTTGTTTGTATATGTCTGGTCTACCATTAGGGTTTCAAAACATAATAACCAAACTTATAACAAAAGTTAATTCATATTATAGATTTATTACTAAATACAACTATATATATTTATATTATAAAATAAAAAAAAATAAAAATCATATAAAAAAAGGATAATGTTGAAAAAAGGAATATATGAGAGGGCACTGAACACCGAGGATTTTATTGAACCGATCACGGTAAGATACACAACTAACTAACTAACCAACATCCATCTATATATACACCGCAACACACCACAGAGTAACCGGTCACTGGTCAAAACAATTATATCATGAAATCCGAGAGAATTGCCATTTTAAAATACACTTCCTCTCAATTCATCAGATTTCTACATTCCAAATCCAGTGACGTGTTTTTCATACAAAACCTTGGTAGGCCTTTAGTAAGGATGTCGGCAACATTTTCTTGGGTTGGTGTGTGGACGACCTCGACAAGTCCATCGCTGCAAATGCTTCTGATGTAATGCCATTTGATGTCAATAGCTTAGTTCTGGCATGATAAACCGATTTCTCGCAGCGTTGAGCACCCTGGTTATCCGTCTTCAGAACAGTCGTCCATTCAGCAATTCACAAATCCCATCTCGTCCAACAGCGCTCTAAGGTCGACTGCCTCCTTTCCTGCTTCACAAAGTGCGTTGTACTCAGATTCTGTGCTCGAAGAGTGACAGTCTGCTGCTTCTTCGATTCCCAGGCTATTGGACCTCTTGCCAAAAAGGTAAACAATTCCCGTATGAGATTTTCTATCCACGAGGTTTCCACCCCAATCAGCGTCGACATAACCATGAAGAGCCTCATTAGATTTCCTGTAGGTAATCCTCAAACATGAGGTGCCTTTCAAATAGCGGAGACACGCTTGGCAGCATTCCAGTGCTGTCTCCTAGGATCATTACTGAACTGTCCCAAAGCACTAACTGCATAGGCTATATCAGGCCTTGTCGACACTGAGAGATATATCAATGATCCAATCAGTGATTGGTATTCTACCTTTTTCACTGGCTCATTCTCACCTTCTATAGATGAAATTTTTGTTAACTTGGAGTTCGAGTCCATGGGTGTAAAATAGGCTTTGCCTCTTTCATCCTATATTTCGCCAGAAGTTCTTCAATATATCTCTCTTGATCTATGGATATTGAAACCATCCTCTTTCATTTGTATCCTTATACCCAGGCAACAATTTATCGCTCCAAGATCCTTTATTTTGAATATTCTCTTCATACTTCTTTAAAGGATTTCAACGTGTCTTCTCTTTCAGCCGCAATTATCAGATCATCAACATAGATTGCCACCAGGAGAATACCTTCATCATGCTTGATATAGACACAATTGTCAGATTGAAGTTGCTTCAGTCCCAAATTCTTTAATTCATTGTCAAGCTTTTCATGCCAAACTATTCCAGCTTGTTTTAAACCCATAAATGGCCTTCTTGAGTCGACATACCTTCTCTGGATATTTTCTTGAGACGAAGTTTTCCGGCTGTGTCATGAAAATTTCTTCTTTAATTTCTCCATTTAAATAAGCAGATTGAACGTCCATCTGATGGAGTATCAAGTTGTATTCAACAGCCAAGGCCAAAAACATTCTAATAGTACTTTGGCGCACTACTGGGGCAAAAGTTTCCTCGTAGTCTATTCCGTACTGCTGTGAATAGCCTTTTGCTACCAGGCGAGCCTTATGGCGCTCAACAGAACCATCACTATTGCATTTCGTTTTGAATACCCATTTGGTTCCTATGATGTTTCGATTCTTAGGGGGATCAACCAATTCCCAAGTTTTGTTCTCAATCAAGGAATCAAACTCTTCCTCCATTGCTTTCTTCCAAAAATAAGAATCCCTTCCTGACAGCGCTTCCTCTGCGTCTTTTGGATCTGGCAAGTATTTCGCCGCTAGAAGTTCTTGTGTTGACAAATTGGCTGTAGGGTACTCCTTTCTTGGTCGGCCAGGTTTTCCTGTTCTAATATACCTTGGTCTTCCTCTTCCTCTTCTAGAAATGACCACTTCACTTTCTGACGGCTCGTCCACTAAATCAGACATCTCTAGATCCGATTCACTTTCAATTTCAGTTTGTGAATCAGCTTCGGACGTGCTTCCCTTTTCTTCTACTAGAGGGATTTCATTGAAAGAAGCCCTTTCCGAACCAACATCAATTTCAACGACTTCATTCCGAATTCTTGATAATTCTGGTTCAATAAAACGTACATCTCTACTTTTTATAATTGTACGTGTACCAGGCTTCCAAAGTCTGTATGCCTTAGATTCTGTGAAATAGCTATTAACTTGTATTCCTCACTGCGAGGTGCGAATTTAGATCTATTCGGCCTATTATTCACGGCAAACGATTTACTTCCTATAATTTTTAAATGAGAAACTACAGGTTTTCTTTTGGTAAATAACTCATGTGGAGTTTTACAATCGTTATTTCTCGGGCATCTATTTCTGATAAAAGTTGATGTATGTATCAATTAGCCCATAAAGTTTCAGGTAAATCACCTTCGATCATGAAGCAACTAGTCATATCCAGTAGAGTTCTATTCGCTCTTTCAGCTACACCGTTCTGTTGAGGTGTATATTCGACAGAGAGCTGACGTCCTATACCTTCTCCTTCTAGGTAATCTTTGAAACTCTTTGCTAAGGTATTCAGGCGCATTATCACTTCTAATACATTTCAACCTTTTTCCGGTTTGCTTCTCAGCATATATTTTTGAATATTCTAAATCCTTTGAATACTTCACTTCTCGATTTCATCATAAATGTGAAGATAAATCCCGAGAAGTCATCAATAAATGTTGAAAAATAAAGGGCGCCACCCAATGATTTTGTTCTCATGGGACCACAAATATCAGTATGGATCAGCTCCAGTGGTTCCCTTGCTCTCGTAAAAGACTCTTTCTGAAAAAGGTAGCCGTGTTCGTTTACCTTTCAAACAACTTCACAGGTAAAATTTTTAACATCAAAAATTGGCAGGCCGTATACAATATTTTGCATTTTTAACTTTTTGAGATCTTGCAAATTTAAATGGCCAAATCTACTGTGCCATTTTTCGTAATTTTTCTCTCCAGCTATGCAAATTTCTCTTGTCGCTAATGCCTTAGGACAATTAATTTGACTTAAGATGTAAAGTCCATTCCTTTCATAGGCCTGTATGCAAATTTTGTATGCAAATTCACTATTTCAGCCTTTCTGTACTTGAAATTTACAATATTAAATTTACCTGTGCACTTACTGATAGAAAATAGATTTCCATTTAATCTAGGTACAAACAGCACATCTTCTAAGGATAGGGTTACAGTTCCAGTATTGGTTTTACAATCCAATTTTACATTCCCCTTTCCTATAGCTTCAATGAATTGACCATCTGCCAGTGTAATTTTTACTGGTGCAGTGTCTTCAAGATAAATGAATGATTTCTTTGTGCTACACATGTGGGCAGTTGCACCACTATCCAAGCACCACTCGTTTGCATCAAGTTTGTTTAAACATTCGATTCCTAATGATGCAACCATTTCATTTTTAGGGTTCCTGGACTTTCTTTTTCTGCAGTCGGCAGCTTTATGCCCCTTTTTTCCACAGAAGTGGCAGCTAAATGGGAATCCCTTTGGCTTTGGTTTTGATGTGCTGGGAAAATTATTTCTTTCTGGGTTTCCAAGGAAAGCTTGTTCGGTATTAGTTGTGCCGTTCAATTGAGTTTGCCTAATTTCCTCCTCCAGCATTTTCACTTTTAAAGTTTCAAAGTTCGGCAACTTGTCCCTAGTTTCAATGGCAGTTCTAAATCTTCATAACTCTCTGGAAGGCTACATAATAAAAGGATAGAAAGGAAGTCTTCTGGGACTTGTGCATCCATTTCACTCAACTTGTCAGCCAAACTGCTAAATTTGTTGAGATAATCCTGCATCCTTTCATTAGGATTCATCTTCAAGAGGATCAACTGTTTCGTAAGGAAAACCTTAGTTGCAGGCCCTTTTGGCTGATGCACATCATTTAAAAGCTTCCATGCCTCTGCAGAAGTTTTACATCTCTTCACGTGTATTATCTCTGGAGGACTTAAACTTAGAACTATAGTTGCTAGCGCCTTCTGGTCATTCTTCTCCCATGCAGCAGATTCTACTTCGGTTTCAGGCTTGATTCTTATGCTATTTGCATAATCCCAAAGTTCGGAATGAATTAGAATCATTTTCATTTGCATCTTCCATGTTTCAAAATTTTCAGAATTTAATTTTTCTATTTGATAAAGGCTTGACATTTTGAATACTTTCTTGATGCTATAATTTCTTTAAAGTAATCCTGGGCCCATAACCTGTTGAAAAAAGGAAGATATGAGAGGGCACTGAACACCGGAGGATTTTATTGAACCGATCACGGTAAGATAACACAACTAACTAACTAACCAAGACATCCATCTATATACACCGCAACACCACAGAGTAACCGGTCACTGGTCAAAACAATTATATCATGAAATCCGAGAGAATTGCCATTTTAACAGATAAAATATAAAATTATAAAAAAAAATATATATATACTAACAATCTTATCTACCTTCTTTACAATTTTTTTTCTCTTATTATTAGTTTGAATAAAAGTGCATGGTTCTGTCTTTCTCTCTTTTCTCTCTCTCTAACTACTAAAAATTATACTATTAAATATATTCTCACTTCTATTATTCTATATACAAATTAGAGTATGTCTAAATGACGTGTAAAAGCCAACTACAAAAGACGTTACGTTGTTAAATTTTATTTTATTAATTATAAATATATATGGATGATGTATAAGAAGTAAAGGATTTTTTTTTCTCTCTCTCTCTATTAATTAATAACAATTTACAAATTTTATAATTTGAATTTAAATAATCAAAGAAATAAAGATAATTTTAATACAAAACTAAACATAAAAATAAACAACTATTTATTTTGTTACGATGTACTAGAGCGCCATCTGTTATCAAATTATAAAACTATTTTAGAGGCGTAATATTCTTTTTAAAATAAAACAATTTCTACTGTCCTTACTGCGATGGAAAAATTAAAGGCCCTCCCTTTAATTTTTCCATCGCAGTAAGGACAGTAGAAATTGTTTTATTTTAAAAAGAATATTACGCCTCTAAAATAGTTTTATAACTATTTATTTTAATAATTAATTTAGATTTAGCTTGCTAATCTAATCAAATCTACTTGATATAAATTATCATTCTTATCAGTTTACTCTTTAAATTTTAAATTATAAAAATTTAGCATTTTAGATGTCAGAGCACCATCTAGTGGAACAAAAATAAACTAAAAGTTTATTTAACTTGTTCCGTGATATTTAGCCAACCCAATTTCTTGATAAATCAAGAAAATCTAACCACGTACGCGTTTCGGGCTGTTGGTCCTCGTCAGTGTGTTGAAGGCTGTATTTTTACGACCAAAATTTGTTCCCAGAGACTTCCTGAGAAATCAAGAAATGATTTTTCAAGTTGGGAACGAGGGTCAACAGCCCGAAACGGGAACGTGGTTGGCTTTTCTTGATTACATGCTAAAAGGTACAACATCCTAAGTTTTTTCCATGAGTGTATGAATAAATTGGAAAGTGCTGAATTATATATCGTTATAATCTTCAATTGAAGATGCCGACTCGTTAGCCCCCTCAAAATGTTTTATTATTTAACGTTTCAGTGCTTCACTGTCGGCCTTTTCAATGATGAAAAGCTTTAGAGCGAAGTTTCTGTGAAAAGCTGGAAGAGCTTTAAAAATAAATAAATCTCCAGAAACCTTTTTAATTATTCAATTAATGTTCAGGATATTTAAATCAATTAATGTGAAATAATCCAACCTCCAATGAGGGACCACTAAGAGAGACAGGACTATTCATTGTTGTCGAATGGTCTCATATGGGAGGTTCTACTGCAGCTGTTTCTTGATTTAATCCAACTTCCAATGAATGACCACCTCCAAGAAACCGGAATTCCCATTTTTGGATGGTATCTCATGGAAGGTTCTATTGAAGTGTTTTGTTGGTTTAATCCAACCTCCAATGAGGGACGACACCCAAAAGAGATTGAGTATCCGTTTTTTTTCTGAATGGTCTCTCATGGGAGGTTCTATTGCGCGCAGCTATTTCTTGGTTTAATCCAATCTTCAATGAGGGACGACACCCAAAAGAGACTGGAGTATCCGTTGTTTTTGAATGGTCTCTCATGGGAGGTTTCATTGAAGCTGTTTCCTAGTTTAATATATTACTTCCATTGAAGAACCAGATGTGCATATGTGATTTTTCACGATCCTCTCCATGGAGCTTTTTCTATTTTATAAAATTCCATATTTTTTATATATATATAACGAAAACTATCAATATATTATTCAATAATATATGCATATGTTACAATATAATCTTATATGGCTCTCTTTAGAATATATATATATTTTTGAAATAATAAATGAAATTTATTGTGAATAAATCTTAATTCAAAGTATTTATTTAATGATAAAAAATAACTATTTATAAAAGAGTTTATGCCAAGAAATTTTCTATTTAATTTTCTAAAGTTGAAACTTTATCTTTCCCGCATACAAAATTCGTGGAGAAAAGGAGAAAAAAAGTTGACCTCACACTCTAACCGATTTTGGTTTCCAAAAACGCCAGCCCTGTGGAATATTTAAGACAGAGTAGGGGGTCAAAGGAAATTTATATATATATGTGAAATTTTTTTCAAAATCATATATTATGTATAATATATCATATATTATATTGTGGCGAAGAAATAATTTATTATTTAATTTAATATTATATTCAATGAAAATATTTGAAACAGATTTATCATTTTTTATTTGTAAAATCATCATTTAGTTGCCTAGCTTGCTTGCTCGATATTCTCTAGCTGTAGATAGTTGAGTTGATTTGTTAATAATTGTCGACTGGTCGTGGTGACGTCATCAATAAATACTTCCATATCTTCAGATATACAAAGACTTGATTTCTACGCTACAATATACATATCTCTCTATAATTAAAACGGCATATATTGGATCAAAATATCATTTATTTTACCAATATTTCAGTTGTCTGAACGCCAACCTTTATCAAGGTGTTATAACATTTTAAAGTGTGTCAACAACATACTGTTGACAACAAGAGTTTGTTGTTGACATACTTTAAAATGTTATAACACCTTGATAAAGTTTGGCGTTCAGCCAACTGAAATATTGGTAAAAAAATGATATTTGGATCCAATATATGCCTTTTTAATTAAAGATTTATCTATGGATTGCTCTATTTTCAAAACATATCTCTTTATATACATAATAAAAACTATTTAAAAAACCTTTTGGTTATTGTTGTAACCGCTAATATATATATTAACCTTATATAAAATATGATTAATTTTACTATTAAAAGCAAACGAATTTTATTTTTGTGCAACTGAGAGTTGCTGATGGCTTACGCCATCTGTCAGAAGAAATATCAACGATTAGTTGATAATTATTCCGACAGATGGCGCAAGCTATCAGCTATCAGTTGCATTAACGGGAGATTTCTTTTCTTAATTTATCAAAATGATCCGTGTACAATTCCACGTTTATACTATTTCAAGAATGATTTTACAATATTTAATTCAGGATAGTTTTTTTTTCATTGCCTTTCTGTAATTTTAGCTGTAACTAAAGTATTTGTTAAGTAGTACATTATTTACATCAACCTTTATTCACTAATTTAAATACAACGTTTTCAACACCTTCTGTCGTCCTTTTTAAGAAACTATTTGACTACTGTGTACCTTCATACAAATTGTGAATGATATCATGAAGATAGAAGTTGCATGGCCGGCATTCATAGTTCTTCAAATTAAAGATACTTCGGCTAGTAAATCTTTTTATTATCTCGACGTTTCGATGTTATTATAGAATAATTTTTAACGCCTTGCCAAATGCTTTAGTATTTATTTGCTCCTGACGAGGACGACAGATTTTTGTCGAAACGTTGAGATAATAACAAGATTCACTGACCGAAGTATCTTTAATAAATATGAATGGTATGATATTTTTAAAAGCGTGGAGCGTGCAGTTAACATACCAGATCATTCAGAATTTATATGAAAGTAAACAGGAACTAAATAGTTCCTTGAAAAAACGACAGAGGCTCTTCGAAATGTTGGAAGTATTAATGAAAGGTTGATGTAAATATAACTCACGACTCAATTACAAAATCCAACCTGCATAATGAAGTTTTCTATAACGTACAGTCTATATGTATGTGTTTATATTTGTCTTAATCAAAGTGATTGGACTTGTCATCGCGACGTTTGTCTTTTGTGATGCTTTGTTACGTGGTCTTTTGTTGAAAATTCTGGGAAGGATAGGGAAGATGAAATTGAAGATAACTGAGGACGTTGAGTTCAATTTACAGCGAATGACTTTAGAATTATCTGTGTCAATGCTGACACAGAGATTCTGTATCAAAACAAAAACCTCTCTAAAAATACAACCCACTATGCATTCTGGGGAAATAAAAAGCATTTGGAACTAACGTCCGAACGTCATAAAGAAGACGACAACATCTATATCGACGCCATGACGACAAACCCCCCCATCAACGCATAAAAAAAAGAACGATGCTAAACAGTAATACACCAGATCCATGTCATATTGCAATCTGCAGTCATAAGCCCCAAGATAAATATACATATACAGAGAATGTTTCATCATTTAAAAAACGATTTTGTAACTCTTTAGCTCTCGAAAGAAACGCGCGATTCGAATGATGTTTATTTATTTGAAAGAAAAAGCCTTGATATATATTTAATGAAAAAAAAAAAGATTTTGAAATATTTGGAATACCTAGAGAATTATAATTAATTTTATAAAAGGTTACGTTTTAAGATATTCTGAGGAGAAATACTCATTTAACCAAATTATTAAAGTAAAAAAAATAGTACAAATATGATATTGTATTGTGAAAAGGTTTATAAATTGAAAAAAGAAAAAAGGCATCTCCCCTTATCAGGCACCTGAAAGTTTCTGATGGCTTGCGCCATCTATCGTAATAAATATAACCTATTCGTTGATTTTTAATCATTACAGAATGGGTACTTAATTGGTAATTAATCAAGAATGGGTATTTGTCCAATTATGGATTAATTAAAAAATCAACGAATAGTTGATATTTATTCCGATTGATGGCACAAGCCATCAGCAACTTTCAGTTACAAGATAAGGAGATGCCTTTTTTCTTTTTTTTTCGAATTATTAAAGGGTTGAGAGAAAATAATATATTGATATTATTATACTATGTGCACAATATTCAAATAATTAAGGAAAACAAAGAAGATATTATTTTTATATCTATGAAATTCAGCTAAAATATTCCTCTGGAAAGTATGCCTGAAAAAATATTGAACTCCAAGCTAAAGATAAAGGAAATGGTTTTTGGAAAGAATCCACCTTCTTAAAGGAATTATTCCACAATAACCAACGTACCACTTTCTAACGTTAACCATATAAGGAAATAATTTTTTTCTTTGCCGGTCCCAATTCCGTTGAAAAGGAGGAGGGGGAGCAGTAACAAGCTCACTAAAAAACCTGGGTACAGCTTGCCCGGCTGATAGACCCTGTAAGGGCTCCTAATTCAGGGTACAGAATGAGCAGCGTTTGTACTCCTTGTTAGGAGCAGCTGCACATGGCATCTTTTCCTCATGTCATTTTTTTGGGAGCTAAGTCGGCCTGCCACTGAGTAGTATTCCCAGTCTTTATGACAAAGGCAGACGCATTCTACTTCACCCAGTCATGATGGTTGTCAAACAGACACCATCAAGGGTCACAACTTGATAGCCTAATATGATTGAGAAAGTGGATATAAGAAAGAAGAAGAGGAAATAAATTTGCATAAAAATACGTAAAAGGTTAATGTTCTCAAGCCGCACCATATTTAGGAACGAAAGACCTGCAGCAGGGCCCTTTATGAAAAGTACCTGATAGGTGAAAATGGAAGAATGTTGTTACACTGAACGAGGAATGGGTTTACCTCAATGATAGCAACCAACCCCGTGCCATTTACTACGCTGACTCTCAAATAAACACTTTTCAGAACTGGATCAAGCATTGCAAGGAAATTTTTCAAAGATAATTATGATCGTTGCAGGTTTCTTCTACAATGGTAAGCTTACAATAAAGAAGGTGGACCCAAATGTCAAGATGAATTAGCAAATCTACCAAAGACTTATCTTAGACCCATTATTCGACCATGAGGTCCCGTTTTTGTATCCAAGTGACTCAAGATCCGTGTGGCTGCCCCAGGATAAAGCCACGAGTCATACATCACGTTCAACACGTCAATACCTGGATGAAACCAGCATATCGTACATCCCTTTTAAGCACATCCCTGCAAAATCTCCAGACTTGGCCCCTATGGATTTTTTAAAATCAAGGAACAGGGTAAATCAACGTTTAGTTGATTTCTTTTCCATTAGATGGCGCTCTGCCATATAAAAAAAAACGCTCATGTTATTGGTCAGGATATGCAGAATTTATTTTAATATAGTATTTTTCTATTGCAATTTTCCTATTTTTTATTAAAACATAAAAATGAACATCTGTGGGGAATTCTAAAAAAGTATTCAGTCCAGAAAAAAATATCTGGCTTGACATAAAACTCTAGATAAAGTTATAAAAGCTCTTCGAGAAAACCGCTAATGTAATTTTACTTAAACAGATTTGGGGTGGTTCTATTTAAAATGCAAAAAGCATTCTTTAAAAGAATTTTTATATATATAATGGAGTGTGTTTTAATTCTATCTTTCTTCCATGTCTTGATATGATTTGGAAGATTTTAAGGCTTAATGGAAGCAAAATAAAAAAATTGGCTGGAATTTGCATATTCGTTTGGAGAGTTTTTATATACATTAATATTTAGTATGCACAATATTAATATATGTTAATATTAATAATAATATTTTAGGATGATTTAAAAAAAAATCCATCAAACCTCATACTGCAATCAATAAAATTTGAAAAAGGCAGGGCTCGGCTCATCAGTGGTGAACCCTCCCAGTGGTTTCACCAGTTTAATCTTCAGATCGCTCTACTACGGTACTAGACGGAATTTCTGCATTTGTTACAGAATGCATCGTGCAATGCTCTTTCGCAAAATCGGAAATATAAGACTGTTAGACAACAGTTACGCATATAGGATTAATCACTGATGAGCCATTCGGTTTCTGCAGTTGCCAGACGCTGGAACTAAGCTCCATCTATTGAGCGTCTCCGCAAACTAGCGGACTCAGGTCGGTGACAAAGCTACGACACCAGCTCTGGCAAATTGAGAAGCACCCACTTAGAGACTATAGTTTCGGTGAAAAAATATTTTTATTAAATTCAATATATGCTTTTTATTTTATAATGATGTTAAGAAAAAGGCATATCCTGATCATGCAACAAAGATTTGCTGATGGCTTGCGCCATCTCGGAATAGATATCAATTATTCGTTGATTTTAATTTATTCCAGAATTATCCAAATACAAATTTTCTATTAATCAAGAACGTACGCATTCCGAGCTGTTGGCCTGAAAAAATTTCAACGAATAGTTAGTATTTATTCCGACAGATGGCGCAAGCCATCAGGAACTTTTAGTTGCACGATCAGGAGATGCATTTTTCTTAATTTATACACCTGATCCCAGTACAATTCAACTTCTCTACCATTTTAATATAGAAAATAATAATAATATAAATATAATAATATACACTTTCATGGACAAAACTTAAGGAGGTTATACCTCTTAGCATGTATATCGGGATTCAGACAATAACTCTGAAAGATACACTCATAGACAAAACTTAAGGAAGTTGTACCTCTTAGCATGTATATCGGGATTCAGACAATAACTCTGAAAGATACACTCATGGACAAAACTTAAGGAAGTTGTACCTCTTAGCATGTATATCGGGATTCAGACAATAACTCTGAAAGATACACTCTTGGACAAAACTTAAGGAAGTTGTACCTCTTAGCATGTATATCAGGATTCAGACAATAACTCTGAAAGATGCACTCATGGACAAAACTTAAGGAAGTTGTACCTCTTAGCATGTATATCATGATTCAGACAATAACTCTGAAAGATACACTCATGGACAAACTTAAGTAAGCTGTACCTTTTAGCATGTATATCGGGATTCAGACAATAACTCTGAAAGATACACTCGTGGACAAAACTTAAGGAAGTTATACCTTTTAGCATGTATATCAGGATTCAGACAATAACTCTGAAAGATACACTCATGACAAAACTTAAGGAAGTTGTACCTTTTAGCATGTATATCGGGATTCAGACAATAACTCTGAAAGATATTACAGTGACCTTTATTGAATACACACGAGATAACCAAGTTTGAACAAAATTGCCTCTGTCACCTCAAAAAATAAAATGAAACAGACGACTGTCGACATCAAAGTCTTTCCACTTCTTCAGGTTTTGTCCATATTTGAGTGTATAATATTGCCACGTGGAAAATTAGGGAAGACAAAAACTTCAGGATAAGACAGCAATTTATTTAAGGAAAAAACGAGCTATGAAGGATAAACAAACGATAAGGAATGAGGAAAGTTTACATAAGTAAACAATGAATATTTAACATTCTCTAAATAGAGAAATATTTTTTAAATATCCAAAAATAATTTTTGTTCATATTTCCTCTCTATCTCTCTCTCTCTCTATTAAGCAGAGTAAATAATCTTGATGAAGAGTAAACAGAGATGATATTCCCACAGAATCATTTATATTTACATCTAGGGGAGGAGTATATAGTAAGTAAACAACCTAGCAAATGGATTAATATTTTGGCGGAAGTCGGCTGATGAAAATTTCATGACGCGGGAACATCCGGTTGCCATAGTAACCCAGGCGGTGGTACAAACATCTGGCGGTATCGTCTGCCCCAGAATTTCATCTTTTGAAAATCATCTAATCATTTTAAAGTAATTTATTTTGGGGGGAATATATCAATGGAATTTTTTTCCTTTCAGGATCCTGTGATTAGTGTATTAAATTTATTTCTAATTCTTTTTTTTTTCTCTCTTTTCAGCCAAAAAAATATTTTAAATTTAATAAATTCAATAATATGATTTTTTTATATAGATTTTTTTGGTAATAATATTTATTTTTAAAATGGTATGAATATATATATTAAAAATAAAGAAGGCATCTCCTGACCACGAGCACATGTGCTTTTTAGATGGCAGAGCGCCATCTAGTGGAGCAAAAATAAACTAAACGTTTATTTAGCTTGCTCCGATAATTTGGCCAACCCATATATATATGTGTATATTCGAAATTTTTACATATTTTTTACAAATATTTTACATAAATGATTTCTGATAATTTTAATAAGCACATGTGTGTGTATATAATATAATTTCCCTAGTATTACAATATTTTATTACGAAATCTATATTAAAATACATGACATATTCATATTTGGGCAAGAAAAAAATTCTTGTAATTAAAAGTATATTATTGTGTGTATGATTTCTTTATGATATTTCAAGTTTTTATCTGATTCTGTCTTTAGCTAAGAGTATTTTTTCAACTTAAACTCTCTACATTTATTCTTATGTTCCACATCTATGACGCATAACTGACGAAGCTTCGACCTAGGAACGTAGCTATAGCCTTTTCTATTATAAAATTCGTTTAATTATAATTTTTCACTCAGAAACTACCTAAGAACTTTTTCTCTTTAGCCGAATATATTGATAAATTATATATAGCGAAAATTGCTGTTGAAGGACATCGAGGTTTGAAAGCTGGTGATTTATTACTTTAAAATACAATATAACGCGGCTGATGATTGTAAAACGAAAATTGCAATTATACCGCGAATGTTTATTTTAAACAAAAATCGAAATTTATTTTAAAGAGGATAGCGATTATCTCTAACTTTAAGGATGAAGTAAGATAGGACGAATTGTGAAGAGTAATGACAAACGGAAAAATAAAAGTGTCCAGGGATGGGAATCGAACCCACTTTGTTCCGCTTACCGGGCAGATGCCATGTCCACTAGGCTACCCTGGACATATTTTTCCGTTCGTAAATATTATATAAAGTAATTTAAATACAATATAACGCGGCTGATGATTGTAAAACGAAAATTGCAATTATACCGCGAATGTTTCTTTTAAACAAAAATCGAAATTTATTTTAAATAGAAATAAATTTCGATTTTTGTTTAAAAGAAACGTTCGCGGTATAATTGCAATTTTCATTTATTACTTTAATGAGAGAAACCTTTCTCTCTCCTCTCCGGTGGCGGAGTATTTCCCGCGGTGGTATATTCTTACATAATGAGACTTTAAAGAATGCAAATAATCTTCATCTATTTACATACACAACACATCTCCCTCCTTAATAATACTCCAGTCGGTCTAGGGGTTTCCTGGCTCTCTGAGGTCTAGGACTGCGGACAGGCACTTGCACAGCGGCAGCCTCCGGTTTAGAAAGGCATGAGGGCACGTGCACAGCAACAGGCCCTGGTATAGGAGTGCAAGAGGGTACGTGCACAGAAGCTGTCTCCTCCTTGTTTCCTGATGTAACCTCTGGAACCTCCTCTTCACTTTATTTCTGACTTCCACCTACAGGCTTCTCTCCTGATGTTCGAGGAAGTATCAAATATCTTGTCTCCACTTGTTTCTTTCTCACAGGTCGCAATTGATTGATATACCTCTTATATACGACGCCCTCGCAACTTATAAGGTAGTGACGGTAGCTCAATAATTCCAAAATGGTACCTTTTTACCGTTTAGGTCCAGTTGCATAGTTGCGGAAATAAACCTCGCAACCTGTAGTAAACTGCTCCTGCCTTCTTACGGCCTCATGAAATACCTCTCGCGGATTTCCCATCTTGGTATTAAATTCGAGAATTTTGATCTTAAACTTCTCTTCATTAGCAGTTCCGCCGGGGAATTCCTTTATTACAGTTTGGGGAATGCTCTATGAGCAAATAGGAAACTTTGTAGATTCGTCTCTAAATCATCCTTCCCATTATTCTTTCTCAAAAGGTTTTTAAACTCTCTTACATATCTCTCAGCTCAACCATTTGTACTAGGATTATACGGACTGGTCTTAGTGTGCCGTATACCATTCATTTTGGTAAATTGCTAGAATTCACCGGAGACAAACTGTCTTCCGTTATCTGTAACAAAAAATTAGGGCAATCCAATTCTGGCGAGAATTTCTCTAAGATGACTTATAATCGTTTTTCTGGTAATATCTTGGATGATAAAAATTTCTATCCACTTTGAGTATGCGTCCACGAGAACCAAAAACATTCCTTCCATCAACGGACCCGCTAGATCAAGATGAAATCGATGCCACCGTTTTTTCGGGCCAAGTCCATTCCGAGATGGTAGCCGGGGGCATGCTTGCCGATTCTTGGCATACTCTACATTCTCTAGTTAACTCCTCGATGTTACTGTCTATGCCTGGCCACCAGAAAATACCGTCTGGCAATCATCTTCATTTTAACAATCCCCATGTGTATTTCATGCATGTCATTTAAAATAAAGATCTTAATTTTTGGAGAATTACCACTCTTTCACGCCATTGAAGACAACCAAACTCCAAACTTAATTCCTCATTGATCTTATAATGAGGAGCTAGTGGGTTTTCTCTCGGTACCCTTGTGAATTTCCACACACACAGTTGCCTTCTCTAACATTCCTTAATACTTTAGACAGTATTTTATCTTGGGGCGTCTCATTAGCCACCTCCATAAAAGAGAACGGTACTTCATTCGACTTCCTAAGAAGAAGTACGTGATCTTCATCAAGAGACTCCCTGACACTCGATTCTAAAGGAAGACGTGACAATGCGTCAACATTGGAATTATCACTAGTTTTTCGAAATTCCACAGTATAATTAAATGCAGCTAATTTTAAGGACCATATTTTAATTCTGGATGATGCACATATGGGAATTGGTTTATGAGGTGAAAATATAGGAATTAAGGGTCGGTTGTCTGTGACCAATAAACATTTTCGTCCCAGTAAGTATTGTCTGAATTTCTCAACGCCAAAAGTTATGCTCAACGCTCTCTTTTCTAGTTGAGAGAAACGTTTTCCCCTTCAGTTAATGTTCTAGAAGCAAAAGCTATAGGGCATTCTTCCTTTCTATCATTTCTATGACTCAGAATTACGCCTAGTTCATATTCCATTAATAATGATTTACATTTTTTAAATAACATTCGATATTTTTTCTTCCAATTCCATCTACAATTTTTATTCAAAAGTTGATAGAATAACGCTAAAATGTTTGCTATATTCTTTATGATTCTATAATAATAAATTAAGATTCCTATGAAAGATCTCAATTGCGAAACATTCTTTAGGTTCAGGTGCCTCTATCACTGCTTTAATTTTATTTTCTAAGGGATGCAGTCCATATTTATTCATTTTAAACCCTAAATAATCCACCGATTTCTTTTTAAATTTACATTTATATCTGTTTAACTTTGAACCTTTTTCTAGCAATCATCTAAAGACTAGATCCAACTTTTGTTCATGATCTTCAAAGTCTTTTCCTGCAACCAAAATATCATCTATGTAGCAGGCCACACCTGGCAAATCAGAAAATAGGCCTTCCATAATCCTCTGAAATTTATTTGGTGCTACCGCTACGTCATATGGTAGTCTTTTATAAGAAAACAACCTCTTTGTTGTGTTTATATCAACAACAGCTCTTTGACTTCTTCCGCTAACATTACTTGTAAGTAAGCCTGTGATAGGTCTAGAGTCGAAAGTACGGTGCTTGTAGATAATTTTGAAAATATCTCATCGATCGATGGAATGGGATACCTATCTAATTCTATTGCTTTATTAGCTGTACATCTAAAATCACCACATATCCTTGCACTACCATCTTTTTTTGATGCCGGTACTATTGGAGCGGTCCAATATGCATGAACTATAGGTTATAAAATGCAAGAATTCACTAAACGATCAATTTCATTCTCTACTTTGTCTTTTAGAGAGAAAGGTAAACTTCTGGCCTTACAAAACACAGGAGTCACATCCTTTTTCAAATTAAAATTTATTCTAACGTCCTTTAGACAGCCCAAATCTTTGTTTACAAATCTGCATACCTATCCATAAAATTTTTATATATTTAAATATATTTCTATTATATTCATTATTTAAAATTTTAATGCTAAACAATATAGAATAATCAAGTTTCAACTGTTCAAGCCATTCTCTTCCTAATAAAATTACCTGAATTTTTTCATTTACAACTATTAATCGTAAATATTGGTTGGCTTCTTTTACAAAAAACATTTCTTTGATCTATAATCTCTATTGATTTACCACAAAAGGATTTTAATCTTAAATTTGTTGGAAATAATCTTTTACCTTGCCAATAATTCTTATAAATATCTTTAGGTATTAACGTAACTGGACTTCCTGTATCTATTGTAAAGCCCAAAGAATAATCATCTACTGTTAAATTTATTGTGGCATCAGTTTCGCCCTGTACAGAATATATAGAGTCCTCTTGTACAAATTTACATCCCCACATTCTTTTACTAGCTTTGCAGACCCTACTTAAATGACCCAGTTTATTACATTTTAAAACAAGTCTTTGTTCTATGAGGTAAAACAGATGCCACGTGTGAATGTCTTTCACCACATCTATAACACACTATTTTGCCTTTGCCACTTTGCCTGAAAGGCCTATACTGCGCCGTACTATTATTGTACTCACCCTTTTTATCCTTTCAATTCACAGGGGATATCTTGGCCACTAATTTATCTTGTAATTCTCTTGTATTTATCTCCGCCAATTCGAACGAGATCGCCACTGCAAAAACTTATCCAGGGTGACATCGTCGTCCTCTTGTAGTAGCTTCTTTTGCAGGATTTCCGACTTGATTCCAGCCACAAAACGGTCTCGCATCATGGTTCCCAACATATCGACGAAATTACAATTTATTGCCAAATGTTTCAATTCTATAAGATATTCCGAAATTGATTCTCCTTCCTGTTGAATTCTCTTTAAAAATCTGCATCGTTGTGGTATCACTTTCTTCTTTGGATCCAAATGCAGCTTAATTCTTTGAATGATAGTATCATAGGGTTGATCTTTCATTAGACCAGGAAGAAAATGTCGTTTCCCTGCTTCAAAGTTTCAGAATCTGGTAGCGAGGTAAAAATCAGCACTTTAATCTCCTCCTTCAGATGCCAAAAAGAAAGCCTCAAATTTTTGTACTAAAAGATCGAAGTGTCCTCCACTGGGCTATGGCATCTAAAAGGTACTATTAACTTTGAACTTGTCATGCTAATCTTTTCTACTCCTTTGTTTTCTTGATCCGGATAGTTTAAAAGATGTAATCTTAACACATTTTCCTATTTTCCTCTCCGTAATCCGAGAGTCAGATTTGTTTAAAAGATGTAGTTGTTATACTTGCATAGACACCGTTTTCCTCAGCTTTTTACTGGCTCTGTAGATCGCGCATCCTCGTCGCCACTTTTGTTGTGTCGTAATTAGACGTACAAGAGCTCAAACTTGACCATGGCCAACAACAATGTCCAAATTATATATATACAATATTTTTACATAATGAGGCTTTAAATAATACAAATAATATTCATCTATTTACATAAACAATGGTTAATATATAGCGAGAAGAGTAGAGGACTGAGCACAAATCCCTGAGGTACAGCAGCCCATGATCTTCGGTCCTTGGAAAATGTTCCATTGACCCGAACCTTTATCCTTCTTCCCCTTAAAAAGTCTGCAATCCAGATTAAGGTTTTCCCCCTTACTCCGATGTTGTGCGGCCTTTCAAATAATTTCTACACTCGATCAAAAGCTGAGGTCATATCCAGGAATACGGCCGTTGTCTTCTTTGGCGGTTTTTCCTAGAAATTTATTATTGATTGACAGAGTAGAACAGTTTATCAGTTGTACAGTATCTGGATCTTTAGGCAGTTTGGTAGAAGTATATTTTATTTTTGTTAGTGAGCCAGACTATGAGCCTAGAGTGGATAATTAATTCTGTTATTTTACAAAGTATGCTGGTAAGAGCAATTGGCCGATAGTTCTTGCATTCCTTAGCATCTTTGTTTGGTTTCACTATTGGCACTATAATTGATATCTTCCAATTCTTTGGTAGTTTGCCAGTTTTCCATGAAATGTTCAGTATTCGTAGGAGTTGATTTTTAGCTTCGTCTCCAAAGTGTTTAATCATTTGACCAAAGATTAGAGCATCTCCAGGTGACATCTTGGATTTAACTTTCCTATTGTTAATTTAGCTCATTCAGTGTGAAGTATTTCGAGTAAATATCTTGTTGATGGTAATTTCTTGCTTGTTTAACTAACTTGTTTATATTATTTTTTAGAGTCCTGCCTTCATTCGTATAGCTGAGTCTGGAAGTGCTTGAAAGATATTCAGCAATTATGTCAGCCATCTGTTTGTTCGTTCCCGCTGTTCATATCGGTTTGAGTATTGGAGGATTAGTGTTGGTTATGATTGTTTTATAACACTAATTATATTCCAGTGATGGCTTTCCTTTTTGAATCCATTTTTCGCAGAATTCTGCCCATTTTTCTTGTTTGAATATCCAAATTTCTTGTTCTATTTTGTGACTAATTTTAATGAGTTCCTTTATGATTTCTTCTGTTTTATTTGTTTTAAGAAGTTCATTTTTATTGCCTCTCTCTGCAATCATTGCCTCGATATTGTGGTCCTTCCAGTAAAGTATTCACAGGGCTTTACGTCTACCTCTAGGTATCGATACTTTTGCAGCTTTGGATATGTTCAAAGAAAATTTTTCCAATTTTTTGTCAATCGTTCTGTGATTTAATTCTTCGTTGCAAAGTTCTCCAAGCTTCTCAGTAATTTTTTTCCAGTGTTCTTTTATTCTGTTGGAAATTCTCAATTTTGAATTTTAGGGTTGTTAAAATTGGTCTGTCCCTGATTGCACTTTCAGAATTTTCCATTGTGTTGTGGGTGCGATGTTGTAATTTATCGCTGTGATGTCTATTGCGGATTCTGTGCCTGTGGACTTGGATAGATAGGTGTTCTTTTCGTTATTTAACGGCGTAAGGTCGAGGTCGGTTAGCATGTCCTCAACCTGCTGACCTTTGTTATCCTGACAGGTGATCCCCAAGTTGGTCTTTCGGCGTTAAAATCACCAAGTATGATTGCGATATCCGAAGACGCTTCACTTAATGTCTCTATCAGGCCTGTATTGATCTAGTATTATCGTGGTGATAAGCAATTATGATTGGAATTGTTTTTTATCTGAAAGATAGATTTCTATTGCCTGAGCTTCTGTCGTGCTTTCTCTAGGCTTACTCTGATTATAGGCGATTTCCTTAAATTTGATTTCTATAGTTTTAATTAAAACGGCAAGTCCTCCTCCGAATTTTCCCGGTCTGTCCATTCGTAGTGTTGTATATCTTTGATATTGAATCTCAGATTCTGATTCAATTTTGTCTCCTGAGGACAATTAATATGTACATTGTTGTCACAGAGAAGACAAGTCAGCTCTTTATTTTTCCTCTGGGTACATTTATATTGAGTTGTAGTAGATTGAATTGTGTGTGTGTCCTCGTAGTAGATCTCATCATGAGCTCGAGCTGCAGCTCCTGACGCGGCGGTTACCCTGGACGCGGTAGCATTACTGGAGATATCAGTTTTGCTATTCATTTGAAAATGGGTGCCGTTGCAACGTTAGTCATCTTGGAAACAGCCAGAATTTGTTTCAAATATTGCAAGGTCCAGGGGGACCGCAAGGAGGTGTGGTCGAACTTCTCCCCTTCCCCTGGAATGCCGTCACTACAGGATAAAGCACTCTTGGTGAATTTTTTCAATTGTGATTCAGAACTGCCACTGAAGCTTTACGAGTGTTTCGTTCCTTTAAAGATATTCGAAGCGGTAAAGGACCAATGAGTTGTACTCTCTCTAATGCGATTGATTAAAAGTTTTGAGGAAACTGGATCTCTGGAAGCAAAACCTCGGTGGAAGCCATCGACATGCAAGTCAGTGGCTGTTACGGTTTGCAGAATGCTGAAGCTATTGAAACGTTATCCACGTATGGAGAGTAAGAGCTAGACAAGTTACTCGACAAACGGGATTTCGTATGGAACAGTTTGAGAGAAACACATTTAGAATTTTTCTATAAAAATATCCTAACAAAATTCAAAGTTTTCACGAGTTGAAATTTAGCGATTTTGAGAAGCGTCAAGAATTCGCTGCATGGGTTTTCCGGCAAATTGATATTAATGAAAACTGGCTGTCAAATGTTCTAAGAACAGATGATGCTCACTTTTATCTAAAGGGAGAATTTAACATTCAAAACTGCCTCATTTTGGCAACAGAAAACCCTAGGATTTTTACAGAAATACCACTTAATCAGCACAGAGTTACAGTTTTGTGAGGGTTCACTTCTTCTTTTATAATTGGGCCATTTTTCTTTGAAAAAATCAATGGAAGTACTTTTAAAACCGTTTTTAACTGGTGAACGTTATGTTCAACTTTTGAGAGAAAAGGTTATTCCCAATATGCAGGCAGACACGCACTAAGCGAAATAACATTCATGCAAGATGGAGGACCTCCTCATATCTCCCGCGGTGCCAAACAATTGCTGAAGATACGTTCGGTGGAATTCGTGATAAGTCGCCACTTTATATACCAGTGGCCTCCATATCACCAGACTTGACGCCTTACAATTTCGGTTATGGGGAACATAAGTCGCGTTTTTATCGATGACGGCATACCACATTGGCCATGTTGAAGGCTTCTATCAGATGGCACGTTTTATAAATTTCAACTATTTAATTGTGACCATTCTGTCATCTATCGTCTGCAGGCGGTGTTTGAGAATGAAGGGCGCCACATTGAGCAAGGATTGTGACCTAATACAAGAGAGAAGGCAGTTACCTCATGTGTTATATTTTGCAGCTCTTTGTTTTGGGTTATGGGAATAATAAATGCTGTCCTCAAATCTTGACTCTTTTTTTTTTCTGTAAACAGTAATTTTTTTTTGTTTGTCATTTGCCACATTTTATTATGTCGTGCAGGCCAAAGTGTTATAACTTCTCGAATAACACTGGTATACACAATTTTACCCCTTATGTTTAGTTTATCGCTTTTCGCTCATTAGAAGAAATAGCATAAGGAATAATCTCTGTATATCCCCCTCCAACTTTAGATATTTTGCGCAAAAAATAATACAAAATGATTTTACTACACGTTTTTCAACGCAAAAGGTCGATTTAAAAATGATTTGTAAAATGTGAAATGTATTCCAATTGATTACACACAGCGCTCAACGTTAATTACTTTAATTAACTACAAGGTAAAGGGATTAGATATAGATTAAAAGTAAACATGGAGAAAAAGAAAAGAATAAGTCTCGTGGCCACGCGGCCTCGCCTGGGTTACATCCACTAGGTAGTGACGACAGAGCTCCAGGGTTGCCGAGCCAGCAATCTCCTCCCGAAGTGACCTCCTATTCATGGATCACTTCGCCGCTTAAGAGTCTCGAACGATGAAGTTCGTGTAGGTTTCTCCCCTTATTTTGCTTCAGTACTGAGGAGTTCAATTGAGTTCTGAGCATTTCTCTGGTTCCTTAGGATCATTGGATAGATCGAGTAGGAGAAGGCTTTACAGTATCTTCATTTGGCTGTCCTCTTCTGTAGGTGTCACGTCTTCTGATCTAATAAAGACACTGGATACTCTACAATCTCCCGTTGAGTCCCATAGCTGTAGTGTTGATGGAAGCTCCTCCCTTGCTGTCGTTCTCGATACATCACTCTCTTTGAAGACACAGTCCCGAGATTCCACCACTTTCTTCATCTCAGGAATCCACACTCTGTAGCCACGTCCTCTGAGTGCATATCCAACAAGGTTACCTTTGACAGCTCTTCTTTCGAGTTTGGATTTACGGACTTGTCTTGGAATATGGACAAATACTTGACAGCCAATAGCTCTAGGTGTTTAAGACTAGGCTTGTTCCCTGTCCACAGTTCATATGGCGTACTTTCACCATTGTGATTGTTGAGAACTCTGTTTCTGACATAGGCTGCGGTGTAAGTCAGCTCCGCCCAGGAAGCCTTTGGCAGACCACTTCCAGATATAGTGCTCTCTGACAAGATCTAGGAGTGTCCTATTCATTCTTTCTGCCACACCATTCTGTTGAGGTGTATACGTCATAGTGTGTTCATGAACTATTCCGACGCTCGTGCAGAAAGTGTCCCATTCTTTGGAACAAAATTCCAAGCCATTATCCGTACGTATTCGTTTTAGTTTCCGGCTGGTTTGTTTCTCAAGATTCTTGAATCCACTCTTGACTTTTCCCAGGGTTTCGCCTTTGTTTTTCAGGAAAAATACACTTGTATATCTCGTAGATTCATCAATGATGGTTAAGACGTACTTGGCTCCTCCCCAGCTCAATACGTCGAGTGGACCCATCAATCCGCATGCACCAAGTCCAACGGCATGTTTCTTTTTCCTCCTTGTGTGAGTGCTGAAGGAATGGCAGACGGTAAGACTTGCCGATCAAGCAGTCTTCGCACTTTTCTGGCTTTGCCGGGCTGCAATTAAGTCCTCTTACGCTTTGGTTCTTGGCCATCTTTGCTATCGTATATGCATTTACATGCATCAGCCTTTTGTGCCAAAGTTCCAGTGTAAGCTCTTCCATTGCATTCAGATGCAAGAGAAACATGATCATTCTGATCTATCGGAGAGGATGGAGTATCTGGACGTAGTAAAGTCTACCCAACTTCTTTACCTCTATCATGAGTTTACCTTTCATGTCCATAATGTGGCAAACACTCCTGTTGAAGACAACCTTTCTACCGTTTTCTATCATTTGGCGTACAGACAGAACACTGTGACGCATTTCTGGAACATACAAGGTGTTCTGGGCAACCATATTGCTGGGATCTTATCTCCTTTGTGTCCAACAATATTGGCACTGACAGTACCGATACCACATGCTTCTATAGAAGAGCCATCGCAATAGTGATGGAACTCATATTGCTTGTGCACTCTTTCAGACATGTGAAGTAATCTCTCTTGGGAGTCATATGGTGCGTCGCTCCAGAATCTATGATCCAGGTCTCGTCGTAAGCTCCAAACAAAGTGTTGCACATGCCGACATATTTACGCCTTTGTTTTGGTCAAACCTCGTTGGTCTTTGTTCATTCTTTCCTTTCTTCCTGCATTCCCTTGCATAATGGCCTTTTACCTCCACATTTGAAACAAACAACCTTTGCTTTAAATTGTTTTTTCTGTTTCAATGGGCTTCGAAGAGGCATTAACGACCATGGCACCCACATCTTTTGGTGAGATTAGATTAGACGAACGCCTTTCTGCTTCTGCCAACAGCCGTCTTTTAACTGTGGCGGTCGTGAATCTGAATCAGGCAAGTACATATGGTTGAGACAACGATGTCCCAATCCTCTGGTAATCACCCAAAAGAACCATAGCCAAATCGCCATCATCAATTTTGTCGCCAATTTGGGCCAGATTCGTTTACAATGTAGTTTATTCTCCACTATACCCTTCCATATTGCTGTGCTGAGTCAACCTTTCGCCATATAACTGCCTTCTTAGTTGTACGGCTCGATATCTACTATCCTTTGGTGCGTATAATTTTCCAGTTCCTCCCAGGCCTCTTTCGGAGTATTCAAATGTTGAACATGCAATTGTTGTTCATCATTAATCCCGAGGCAAATTTTTGCAAACGCCTTACCCTCCCGCGACAAAAAAAGTTTTGTTGCAACAATCACTAGGGTCAGGCTTAGCCTCTCCTGGATTGATCAAACTCCACATATCGTTTTCGATTAGAACGAGTTTCATCTGGAAGCTCCAGCTGGAGTAATTAGCACCATTTAGTTTTGTAATCGTTGTGTTTGCCATTTTACAAAATATTTGGTAAGTAGAAAAAAGGATGTTCCAAGTAATCAAAGGAAATTTGTTTACTCACGTTTAGGCCTTGCGCTTCTTCAGTATGACGTTTTAGGTCTTGCGCTTCTTCAATTTCACGTTTTAAGCCTTGCGCGTCTTCAGTCTCATAATCTTTGTTGTATTCCAATTGATTACACACAGCGCTCAACGTTAATTATACTTTAATTAACTACAAGGTAAAGGATTAGATATAGATTAAAAGTAAAACATGGAGAAAAGAGAAAAGAATAAGTCTCGTGCCACGCGGCCTCGCCTGGGTTACATCCCAGGTAGAGACGTCAGAGCTCCAGGGTTGCCGAGCCAGCAAGTATAATAAACAATGATAACATTTGACAAACCCATAGGATATTTGGAATAAAGTACGACAAATATATTTTGTCACTCCCCTCTATATTTCATTTTTGGATCATGACAAATATCCAGTTAAATAGTCAAGTGTCGACAATTAGTCAAGAAACTATACATTTCTTATAGCACGAAATCCTATAGTAGTGCCATCATAATTTTGGTACTATATTAACATTTCAAAAATCGGTATTGATATCAGTAGTTATTTCAAACATTCAATTTATTTCACAAAACTCCCATCTAAAATAAATATTTTTTGCTACATGTTTTTAATTTGCATATACCTATTTTACATATCTCAGATTGTATTTAAAAATCGTCAACCAATTCTTTTAACTTTTGGCGAAATGGTGTTTTATTAATTTATCATTTGATATTATTAGGGCTCTTTCCTGGTATTCAAAAAGGAAAAATACGTATCGTTCAGTTATATTTTTCAATTTATCAAACAATTTGGCCGCTGAATCTCTGATTCTGGTAGAGCGCCATCTAGCGAATAAAGTTGTAACTAAAATCAATTTCGAATTTTCATTATTTGCCATAAAAAATCCCATTGCATCCTGAACACAATGGTGTTTACCGCATTTCTAGCGCAAATATTCGCGGAGTTATTAATTTTAAAGTTGTGCGGGACTTTTGGATCACCCTGTATATTGTCAAATAGCTCCATCCAGATGGGACAACTGTCAATCATCCCTGGACCCCGGAGGGGGACCACAGGTGTGGGGGCTTCTGGGAAGCTGATCTGTAAATAAGGAAAACGGGACGGTGGCTAACCCCGTTCATTAGGATTAATTTTTAACTTGGGGTAAGTTCTCTCCCTATAAATACCTCTTATAATAAATTATTTATTCCCAAGTTTGCCCTTGCTTTATTTATCTCCGCGACAATATATATATATTATCAATTATTTCATCTATTTATTCATATATTTATCAATTATATAATCTTGTGTATTCATATTTATATTTATTCTGTATTTAACCTTATATAATCTTATATTATATAACATTGTAATAAATCAGTTTCAATCTCAATCTCTCTCTCTCTGTTTTCTTGGAACTTTTGCTATTTACCTGATAAGATTATTATTTATTTAAAAAAAGAATTATTATAGAAGAAGAAACGTGTAAAAGTGTATATAAACCATTGCCACTGTATCATTTTGTACCCGTAGAAGGGCATCTTGTCCGAAAGCTTTTACGATCATCCTCTTATATGAAAGAATCTCTTCCCTGACTTGTGTTTCTATAGTGAATATGTAGATTAGTGTTGTCTTAATTATGGAATTATTTAAATTCCCCAACATTTCGCTTCATACGAACTCCATCCGCCACGTCTATTCGAAAACTATTTAATCAGTTTATTATTAAGGAGAAAAGTTATATATGGCCTGGAATTTAATATGCTTTAAATCAAAATATTTAAAATAGTTTATAATGTACATGGATATATACACTCATGGACAAAACATAAGGAAGTTGTACCTTTCAGCATGTATATTCGGGAATCTCAGACACAATATCTCTGAAAGGTATTACAGCAATCTTTATTGAAGACACACGAGATAACCAAATACAAACAAAATTTCCTCCTTAAAAAAAAAAACCTACGACCGGCGATATCAAAGACCTTACACTTCCTTATGTTTTGTCCATTTATTTATACATATATATATGGCATAGAGTTTATTAAAAAATTAATGTATTGATAAATATTTGTGATTGGCAGCAAGGTAACATTTTCTAACTTGATAAAACTTGGCATACTGCCAATCAAAACTTTGTTAAATAAATTAGTTTTTGACCCATTTTTTTAGACTTCTCTATTACATATCGGGTAATGGAGTTCTGAGCTCCAGGAACCTGAGTTATAAATATCTATTACCTAGTTGTATAAAAGTGTAAAATATATATGTGGTCATATTTGCAAAAATAAATAATTTTTTTAAAAGTTTTTTTTACCTAGGAGTCCATTTGTAATTGAGAGGAGAGATTGAAAATAAAATTGTTATTTTTGACCTCGTATTTTAATGTTCAATCTTAATTAAAACATATAATGATTAGATAGTAAAAAGGCATATATTGGATTGCATATAATATTTATTTGCCAATATTTCGGTTGGCTGAACGCCTAGAATAAAAATTGTCATTATATTGAATCCAATATATGCCTTTTTACTATCTAATGATTTAATTATGGATTGCTCTATTTTCAGAACAATATATTTATATATATATATAATTTAATATAGAATTTAACTTATTAATCCTATATATAATATTAAAATATATACGTATCAGAGTCATCAACAATCAATTCTGTCATCGTTTGCTTTTGTGAATGGAATAAATACCCAAATATGGCCATTTCTTATAAGCATCGGTGGTTCAGTGGTAGAATGCTCGCCTGCCATGCGGGCGGCCCGGGTTCGATTCCCGGCCGATGCATTTTTTTTTACAATTTTTAAAACTCATTTATATTATTATTAAATATACAAGTATCAGAGTCATCAATTCTGTCATCGTTTGCTTTTTTGAATGTATGTAAATTATGGATTTCATATTTTTTATTAATTTTTGTTCTGGCCTTTATTTGTTTAAACCTCTTTTTAAAAATCCTTTAAAATGCAGTCGCAATCATTAGCGAACACATATGTTTGCCTAATATTTCCATATGCTCTATTATTTTTTTACAGAAAATTTTCTGTAATTCACATGCCAGTATTTTGGATAAATTTTTTTATAAAAAATTTTATAAACAACTAAATGGCTTGCAAAAAATAATTAAATCAAATACCTAAACACTAATATACACTGGTGTCCAAAAAATAAGAAACTTAACCAATATTGAAATTTCTCAAAAACTAATTTATTAACAAATATAAAATTTAGTATACAAATAGTTTAAACTATGGAGAATTTGACTAGCTATATGAAAATATAAAAAAATATTTGAAATTATGAAATATGCAAATTATTACCAACATACCCAAAGCTAAGGTTCCAGATCTTAAAGAAATAAGATATCAATAGGGAGTATGATCACCTCTAACAGCTATCAAGGTCTCACAGCGAGCCCCCATACTGTTTACCAGGCTTTGGAAGAGGTCCAGGGGTAGTAAACCCCACTCCTCCAATAGAGCAGTTCTTAGCTCAACGAGGGTTCTGGGAGAGGGGTGACGAGCTCCAATACGCCTCCCTAGAGCATCCGACACATGCTCTATTGGATTCAGGTCCGGAGATCTGGCTGGCCAATCCATCCTTCGAATATTCTCACTCTGGAGATATTCATTGACTAGCCTAGCCCTATGCGGACGAGCATTATCGTCCATAAAAAATTAATTGTGACCAATTTGATCTCTATAAGGTCTTAGATAGGGCTCAAGGATCTCGTCCCTGTACCTTTGGGCAGTTAAAGTGCCCCCAGAAAAAATGTGGAGGGGTGTGCGTCTGCTAGAACTGATGCCAGCCCAGACTAAGAGACTGCCTGCTTCTAAAACTGTCTATTTCCCTGATGTTACTGGGATGATAGCGGGTTCCAGGCTCCCTCCAGATGAAAACTCGTCGAGAATCTGTGTTTAAACTAAATCTCGACTCGTCACTGAAGAGAACATTGGCCCACTGATCATGAGTCCAGGCGTGATGTTCCAAGCACCAATTCAAGCGGGCTCTCCTGTGAGCAGAGGTTAAAGGGATACAGACCATTGGTCGTCTTGCATAAAGAGCACCTTCGTGAAGCCTTCGGTAAACAGTATGTCTTGAAATTCTCGTTCCAGTAGCACTTGAGAGTTCATTAGAGAGTTGAATAGCTGTCATCTCCCTATGGCGCTTGGCAGTTACGACCAGATAACGGTCTTCAGAGGTAGCTGTTTTTCTTTTTCTACCAGAACCTTCTTTTCTTTTGATGGTTCCTGTCTCAATGAACTGTTTCCTTATTTTGCTGACCACAGATTTATTCACATTTAGCCATTTTGCTACTTCAACTTGTGATTTCCCTGCCTCCATTCTTCCAACAGCTCTCCATTTTAAATCATCTGCTAAAATTTTTCGTAAACTCATAATTAACTAAGGATTAAAAAAAATTATAATTGGACAATTCTTAGATGGGGTAAACGACACGCCAAATAGCACACTTATAAAGACAAGCAAAAATTTGCATATTTTCAATTTAACCGAATCGAATGGTTGCGATAAATAAATTCTACGACTTAAAATACCTAATTAAATTACTTTTTAGCTTTTAGAGCGTTGTATATTTTAAAACATATCATTAAAAAACCAAAGTTTCTTATTTTTTGGACACCAGTGTAATACAATTTTTGCCATTACACATTTTTTCCTGTAGTTTGTGTTTCTTCTGTATTGCTATTCTATGGCACTTCTACTATTTATTGTTGATGTACTTTCAGTATGAAGGATACTTCACTCGGGGGATTTCTCGGGCGAAGCCGGGTCATTCTTCTAGTTGTTATATATAAAATATCAAGGATAATTATTTACATACGATGTTTAAAACTAACTAATTATTATTTGAAATATCTGAAAAAAAATATGGACGTCTTGAAAATGAATAGTCAACATTTATATTTATTAATAAATGTAAATAAAATGTATTTTAAAAAATTATATAGAATATTTATACAGTAGAACCTTCCTTAGCGGACACCCTGTAGCAGACACCTCTCTACAAAGGACAGTTTTCATTTGCAAAATTACCATTTTTACAATTTAGCAACTCTCCGGTAAAAGGACACCCTCTCCCTAAAGGACACTTTGGCTCTGCAATTAGGTGGTATCCTTTACATGGAGGTTCTACTGTATATATACAAAATCTGCAAAAATAGAATTTATAGATTACACATATTATAGCCTTATGTTTAATGAAATTAATGAACATTTTAATTCGCATGAAGAATCGTCAAATTGCTGTTTAGAGTATAAATAAACGACATCGGCACACAAACACATGCAGCAACAAGATGACTTTTTCTACACAGCTTCACATAAAACGTAATTTTGCTCAACCAGATCCCTTATCAGACATGTTATGTGAAGAAATTTTATAAAACAAACCTATTGCTGCAATACTTGTTTTTGCCACATATCGATGTATGGTTTTTATTTGAATTAAATGAACTACGTTTCTTTTAGTGAGGCATAACCTAAGGCAAGAAATCGAGCAAAATCTTCTCAGCAGGTCTATATATTGACATATTCTTATGTAATTCTACTGTCCTATAAGCTTATGTCCATAGTTTTCTTGAAAACCATTTCTGAGACTCCATCCTTCAGTGCTGCGTATATAAGCAGAATCGTCCAATACAGTATTAGAGCTCTGAGAAGCGGTCTGGTGGATTAAATTGGCGAAACCGCTGGAAGGGTTCACCACTGATGAGCCAAGCCCATATTTTTTCATCGCAGAAAGGGCAGTAGAAGTTTGTATTATGTATAAAAGAAACATCCGTGCTTTTAAATCCTTCATTTTATATTCTAATGTATCGAATATATTAGAACTTAATAACACTAGTACATAAAATTAAAAAAATATATATCCCCCTCTCAAATAAACAAAACATTTTATGGGTTAACGTTTTGTGCTGATTAACGTGGTATCAATATAATTTTTCGATTAGCTCAATTTCTCAAGTTAGGGATATAATGCCTTTTACCCATGATATTCATCTATTGGAGGAAAAATTATGACATTAAACTTATTATTAAATAAATAAATGGGCCGAAGATAGTTCAAATGAAGAAACAATATTATACATATATGCATGTGTATATATTTTACGTCAATAACTGCCCTTAAATATATATTTATCAAACTACTTACTCTATATCTATATAAAATTTTATCTAAAAATCCAATTTCTTTCCCTTTCTTTTCCCAAATTATCAGGAAAATTGTTTTATATACAAGATGGAAGGTCTTAACAAATGCGAAAAAACATTTTATTTGGTTTAATAAACATTATTTATTACGATGCACTAGCGCGCCATCTATTATCAAATTATAAAACTATTTTAGAGGCGTAATATTCTTTTTTTAAAATAAAACAATTTCTACTGTCCTTACTGCTGATGAGCCAGGCCCTCCCTTTAATTTTTCCATTGCAGTAAGGACAGTAGAAATTGTTTTATTTAAAAAAAATAATATTACTCCTCTAAAATAATTTTATAAACATATTTATAATGATAAAGTAATATTATGGAAGTAATAAAAAAATATATTCATGGATTTAATTTTTTTTTCTGTGAAGTCTATTATATTTTGCTCGTCATCACGCATCAGATTCCAACAATAATCCGCCACCATATGTTGATTCCAAAGACCATTGTATCGTTGCTCAATGATTTTAATATCTTGGTGGAAGCGTTCACCTTGTTCTTCGCTCTCTGCACCGAGATTATCAGGAAAAAAGTTTAAATGTGAATCCATAAAAGAGCCAAATTTTGGATTCATTAAGCTTATGGAATTTGGAAATCATATTTTCTACGATTCTCGCATAATTCGGTGACTTATTATTGCCTAAAAGGTGTTTCACAACGTCGATGAGTGCAAGCCAAGCATTTTTCTCATTTTCTTTCAATGTTGCAATAAATTCTTCGTCATTTATTAGTTTACGACTTTGATGTCGTATGAAAATACCTTCCGTTATCTTAGGGCAACTAATCTTCGGAAATTTAGTCATTAAATATTTTACAGCATCACTATCTTTCTTTTAAGCCTTCACAAAATATTTCTTTAACCCTAAATTGATATGTAAAGGGGGAAGAAGCATTTTTAGTGTATGCAAAAGTGATTCATTTTCAACGTTTTGTTCACCTAAGCGAAACATACTTCTTTCAGGCCATATTTTTTGTATATAATGATTCTTTCTGTCTCTGCTGTCCCACTTGCATAAAAAGAAAGGATACTTTGTGTTTCCTTTCTGCAAGCCCTGTAAATTCCTATTGTTTCCAATTACGATAGACTTAGATTTTGGTTTGTGGTAACAAGAGGTACCTTTGCTTTAATCTTGATCCAAGGATTTCTTCTGCTTCTTTTGATAGCCCTAGAGCCTTAACTAGATCATTTAATAATGCCTGATCAAATAAATGTGGAATGCCACTTTCATTTGAAATAAATTCAGGGTCTTCTAATTGGTGATTATCTGCAAATGCTGTGTGCTGATCATCCTTTTTGATATAGGATTCTTTAACCGTTTTAGGAATCGGTATGGGATTCTCGAGGTCGTGAGGAATAAGTTGCCTAGCTGACGGTATATCAGGATAAAAGTTAGTTTGCTTCTTTTTTATATTAAGGCCTGTGATTTTGCAGACACAGAGATAACAATCGTCGTGGTGATTTTTTGGTTATCGTGAAAACCATTGGTACACCAAAGGGCATACCTTTTGATTTTCCCGATTTCCATTGCAAAAGCCCTTGATATCACGTTCCGTACACACTATGGGGGCACCACCACTTGTCTTGATCACCTAAGGCCACACCAAAATATTCTTTATAGCATTCTTTTATCTTTGGGGTGATACGTTTCCTCTGCTTGGGAATTTTAAATTTTCCACAAATGAAGCAGAACATTTCTGGATTAGCTTTGCATTTACGCGGTATTATTTATATATTTAAAAATATTTATGAAAATAAATGTATTGTTAAACATTTTCTTGATATAAAATTGCAATGTTATGCATTTCATCTAAATGATGATTAAATTTTATGCTTACAAAGTCAATATCTTCAAAATAGTTTGATGACAGCGATGACATCAGCTTCTTTATAAAATTAAATATTTTCAAATATTAAAAAAAAAATTGAGCTAATTTTGAAATATTAAGGTTATATTCATGATCTACGGATTGGAATTTACTAGAAACAACTTTCAAATATTGAGAAGTTGTGTGTACTAGTGTAATATATATATATATTGTGTATGATAATATCCAGTATTACTATTGAATACCATTTCTAAAGTTTCACCCATAATTGCAGCATCAATAAGCAGAATGATCCAATACGGTATTAGGGCTCTATGAAGCGGTCTGGTAGATTACAATTGGTAAAACCGCTGGGAGGGTTCACCACTGATGAGTCAAGCCCTCCCATTATTTTTTTAATCGCAGTAAGGACAGTAAAATTTTGTTTTATGTTAAAAAGAAACATTCGTGCTTTGATGCTTCCATTTCTTATATATAGAATTCTGTCAGCTACGTGAGGCGATAAAACCCTCTCAGCGCAGATAATAATGATTATAATGATAAGTTATCTTGAGATTTACTTAGCCATCTATAAATAATAAATTTAAATGTAATATTACTGTTCTCTAAGCATATGTCTATAGATTTTTAAAATACCATAACCAATATTCAACTCTACTGTTTCGGTATAATCACTGCCTCACTTACTAAGCTCGGAAAACTTGCTGCATCCTGGATATGTGTCTGGCCTTATCTAAATAGTTATGGCAGAGCTTGACTGTATCATCTTGCCAGACTGCTTCTGGTCTCCAAACGAAGCCTATTTACTTCCTTAAAAGTGCCCACAACACCCTGATGGCACTAATAATTCACCAACACCCGATTTATACCTGACACACTTTTATTAAACTAACGTATCCTTATATACCGAATTATATTTACAAATATGTAAATCTTCTGAATGAAGAAGCAAAAAAAAAAAAAGATAAATTTACATCACCGGCGTCTCCACCTACAGTATCTCGGATATATAAACAGAATTGTCCAATACAACAGTAGAGCGTTGGAAAGCGGTATTTATATACAAAAGATCAATAAGGATAAAATAACGAAGTTATAATAATTATGATGATTACTACTAATATAATGATAATAAATTATTATTAGGGTAAATATTTAATAGGGCTAAGGATAGGTTGTTCAGATATTAAATTGTTTATTTGAGAGAACCAGATAGTGTCTTTCTCTAGTCTATTAATTGAATTGTTTGAAGAATCCAACCATCTTAATACATTCACGGACAAAATTTAAGTGGAAAGTCTTTAATTTCGCCGGTCGTCTATTTTTGAAGGAGACAGAGGCAATTTTGTTCACACTTGGTTATCTCGTGTGTCTTCTCAATAAAGGTCACTGTAATATCTTTCAGAGTTATTGTCTCAATCCCGATATACATGCTGAAATGTACAACTTACCTAAGTTTTGTCCAGGAGTGTATCTTTCAGAGTTATTTTACGAATCCCGATATACATGCTAAAAGGTACAACTTCCTTAAGTTTTGTCCATACGTGCATATAAATATGCTAGGAATGATGAAAATAAACAAAACTAAAAAATATATAAAGTGAACCTGCTAAATGATTGTGTGTGTTTCATGAAAACCATTATAATCTAAAGCTATGCTATTAAAGGACATTACACTTACTTATTTCTATTTGGGAACAGGTAATAATTGCTATTAGTGATTTGTGAAATGCTTCCTTCAAAATTAGTAAAGGATTAGCTTTTAAAGTTTTCTAATGGAAAAATACATTTCGCTTTTATAAAAATTATCAAAAATATATAATCCTATTATTTTATTTGGCCTAATATATTTAATTTCAAATTATAATAAACAATATTTTCCTTAATTATATGATAATTTATTTAGAGAGGATTTTTTGGCCAATATTTTGCCCAGCTTTTTTATATTTAAGTATTAAATAAATTCAAAAATATTTTTTCCCTCAATTTTTAAGTGCCTCTTATTTCCAAGTTAATAAATATTATTTTTTTGTGTTCCTGCAATTAGGAAAGATGAGTCACTAATTGGAGAACAAAACATTATAAAAACCTCCTCTTGAAATGAGTGCGAGAAGATAAAAAAAAATTTTAGAGTGAAAGTTTCGTTCCTTTTTATCTTTTCTAGAATATTATTTAGCGTTTTTTGTGTATTATTTAGAATTTAGACCTTTTATTATGATTATTTATTCATTTACCATTCTCTCTAGTAAAGACTAAGTGACATGAGACTAAAAATTCCCGTTTTTATCCTATATATGTAGTAATAATAGTCAATATACACTATATTTACATATGTACCATAATTATAAATATCTTAGGAGCTCCAAAATGTAAATATTATTCAACACGCCAGCTTGGTGATATCATATAATCACAAACAAGACAATAAGGTTTTATTCAGATTCAGCCATACCCAGGAAAGTCGAGGTCCAATTCGTAAAGATTACATTTTATCCCGGGGAACTCTCATAAGTTGTTAGTGAGTTTTTCGACAGCCACCGCCGGACAACAACAGATCATCTTTCCGCTCTTGCAGATCACATCCTTCTGGACCTTGCCGCATTTTCGATCGCTGGTCTTTTCTAGGTGTAATCCATCCTGCCTCGTCCATTGTGTTATCCATAGATGCCTGAACCACTGGGCCCCATGACTGCTAATGCTTGTGGTTTGACGTATATATATTAAATAATAAAAAAGGCAATCCTGACCAGGAGCTTATGTGCTTTTCAGAAGGCAGAGCGCCATCTGGTAGAACAGAAATCAAATAAACATTGATTTAGCCTGTTAGCACTGTTAGCTTCTGAAAAGCACATGTGCTCCTGGTCAGGATATGCCTTTTTTATTTTTAATATCAACACCTGACCTTTTTTTTATTTTTCTATATTTTCACATATCGTATATTTTAAACTGTATGACACTTTTAGTATATGTTACATATCTTCTAATTAGTTAGAGTCGTTACCTTAAAAGATCCTGCCCTTCTTTTGGAATGTACACCGTTTCTGTTTGCTACCACCCCCATATGTTGTATATATGCTATATCTTTATTGATAATACCTGTAAACCCCTATTTGTATATAACACTAAAAATGTTGACGTCAAAATAAAAATACAAAGAGCGGTCAGCTGGGGACAGCAGGGGAGAGAGGAGGAAAATGCCAAAGCCCATGTGGGGCCCCCAGGGTCTCTTTATAGACGACCCCTGAAAACAAGACATGTTTTTGGCAGGGGGTCAGCAGCAGATGGTTCTAGGGTGTGGCCATCGACATATGGCTTCGGTCTCTCACAGTCTCTCCCTCCATGTCTCGGGGATAAGCATCTAAGTTTGTGTCATGGCCTCTACCCTTTTCCCGTGGGCTGTTCCCGATCACTCTCGGTGTTAATATATAGCCCTGCCACTGCTTCTTGTTGTCCACGTGTGGGAAGAACATCAACACTCGCCTCACGTACACGACTGCCACCTTATCCATACATCACATTTGCATAAATATTACAGAAAGTCGACAGGATAACTGAGGACAGCGGCATGCAGAGGATGACAGCGTCACCGGTGTTCAACGGCGCGTTCGTGTGGATGCTCCTTCTACTTGCCCTCTACCTTGAAGATTCAGTGGACCATCTCAAAGACCCCATGCGAGGACTAGCTGTACCTCGTACCGAAGAATTCATAATCTCCCCCATCGACAGCTCCTGTGCCACAAGCACCTCGCTCCATCGCCTCGAACAAGCAGACAAGATCCATCGAGAAAGCCTCGCTACGCCCCACTTACCAGCATCGACGATGTCCCACCGCAAAAAGTGATCACCAGGCCTCATCGCAGCCCACGCCACAAGACCCATCCAAGACAACATCCATCTGGTAGGAGAATTTTCTCTACAGAACTTTCTTAATGTAACACTATTTCCATTTTTTTCCGCACTGAATTAACTACTCATTCGGTACCATTTTTATAGCAATAACATTATTATTATAAATCCATCAAGTTCATTATTTTACCTGCCCTATTACTATTTCAATTATTATAACTTTAGACGTGTATAAAACATTTTAACCTTAATCCTTTTTATTATTCTTTATTATTATTTTGTGTGCCATTAGCAATGCCGTCAGCCAACAACAACTAATTATACTTTTTTTCTTCAATTGTTTTTTTTTCCATTATCTCTTGGCTTATTACACACATATTATAACTTCAACCATCTTTCTCATCATTTTAAAACTTTTAATATATTGACAACGTTAACAATATTTTTAATAGATTAAGATATTTTTGAATTTATATATTATATCTATTTCGTTTTTCTAATTTTATCGTTGACGTCTCCTAAACTCCCCCACCCATACCTTCTTATGCATTACCCCAAAGGCTTCCTGTTCGCCTTTTTTTTTTCATTGATTAATCCAACTGAGAAATCCTTCCTCGCTATATCATTCCCAATAGTGAGTTCAGGATACCCAGCTAGATTATTTTTCTTATCACCCGGCTCATCATTACCAATCATCATTTTTCTTTTTTTTTTTTAATTACCATTCAAGTCGGGTGAAATCATCATTGGAAACAGAACAACCCTTGCAACTACTTTCCCTTTCTTCATTCCTCAATCTCATATATTCCCCTCAAGAGATTCTTGCTCGCCAGATTTTTTTTTTATTATTACCCGGTTCATAATTTTTTTTTTATCATTTTATCATTTTTTTTCATCATACAAACCGGGTACCATCATCATTGGCAGCAGTACATCTCTTGCGTTTACCTTTCCACATTCCTCGACCTACCTACATCTTCCTGCTAGTCTGAACTAATAATGCAGAGGGAACACCTTGAACGTTCTGTTAATGAAAACAGTACCTCACTAACACAAGTTCGTACTGCATTGCAGAACTCATTAAGCTATATCTTTGCAGGAACATACTCAGACATCCCATATATCCTCATCAATCCTCTGCGTGTCACTTAAAATCTTAGTTCAACTTAATAGCTTTATGCTTTTATTTTAGTTATTTTTTCATTCAATGGGTTCTCAATTTTTTTTCTATAAGTAAATTACTTTTACGGCATTTCTAATTTTATTTTGCATATTTTCTCAATTTTATCATTTATTCTTATGTATTTTTCTTTCATCATATTCTATATCTTATTGAGACGCCATTATTATATTATTGTCCTATTTCGTACTCCTATATTTTTAATAATTTTAACTAATTTGTGCTCAAATTATTTCTTTTGATTTTATAATAGGTTTGTTAGGTAATCATTCATGTTATTTCATTTCCCCCAAACAAACCTTCATCACCGGGGGCACATTCTATCGTATATTTTAAACTGTATGACACTTTTAGTATATGCTACATATCTTCCAATTAGTTAGAGTCGATACCTTAAAAGATCATGCTCTTCTTTTGGAATGTACATCGTTTCTGTTTGCTACCACCCCCATATGTTGTATATATGCTATATCTTTATTGATAATACCTGTAAACCCCTATTTGTATATAACACTAAAAATGTTGACGTCAAAATAAAAATACAAAGAGCGGTCAGCTGGGGACAGCCGGGGAGAGAGGAGGAAAATGCCAAAGCCCATGTGGGCCCCCCAGGGACTCTTTATAGACGACCCCTGAAAACAAGACAGGTTTTTGGCAGGAGGTCAGCAGCAGATGGTTCTAGGGTGTGGCCATCGACATATGGCTTCGGTCTCTCACAGTCTCTCCCTACATGTCTCGGTGATAAGCATCCAAGTTGGTGTCCAGGCCTCTACCTCTGTCCCGTGGGCTGTTCCCGATCACTCTCGGTGTTAACATCTAGCCCTGCCTCTGTTTCTTGTTGTCCGCGTGTGGGAAGATCATCAACACTCGCCTCACGTACACGACTGCCAGCTTATCCATACATCACATTTGCAAAAATATTACATATATATTTATAATATTACCATCCTAGGTAGTTTGAAGATTGAGGTTGCCTCTCTGACCGACATTCATAGTTCTTAAAATAAGAGATATATTTTAACGCCTTTCTATAAAGGTTTTTTTTATTTTTTTGACGAGGATAAAAGATTTTGTCGAAATGTGTCGAAAAATTAAAAACTCTTCTGGCAAAAGTCTCATATTTTGAGAATCTAAGGAAGTATCATAGAGCTTCGAATTCGTTTTCCATTTGAACGATCATCTACCAGGCTTTTAGATGGTCGAATGGTGTGATATAGTTGGTCCCTATTTTGCATATCAGATCAAATTTGTGTTATATGCAAATAGATAGGTAATTTTGTAGAGGAAAAAAGGAGGAGAAGACGCCGTTTCGTATATATACACTCACGGACAAAATTTAAAGGAAGTGGAAAGTCTTTGATATCGCTGTTCGTCTATTTTTAAGGAGATGGATACAATTTTGTTCACACTTGGTTATCTCGTGTGTCTTCAATAAAGGTCACTGTAATATCTTTCAGAGTTATTGTCTGAATTCCGATGTACATGATAAAAGGTACAACTTCCTTAAGTTTTGTCCATGAGTGTATCTTTCAGAGTTATTGTAGAAATCCCGATATACATGCTAAAAGGTACAACTTCCTTAAGTTTAGTTCATGAGTGTATCTTTCAGAGTTATTGTCGAAATCCCGATATACATGCTAAAAGGTACAACTTCCTTAAGTTTTGTCCATGAGTGTATCTTTCAGAGTTATTGTCGTAATCCCGATATACATGCTAAAGGTACAACTTCCTAAAGTTTAGTTCATGAGTGTATCTTTCAGAGTTATTGTCTGAATCCCGATATACATGATAAAAGGTACAACTTCCTTAAGTTTTGTCCATGAGGGTATGTGAATACCCTGCAAAGTGAAGAACCTGTACATATTATCCACTGTATATATAATAAGCTGGGTTGCATTTTTTGAGTGTGACCTATTAAAGTTATTTTCGAATTACCTGAAGTCAAATAACCCTTCCCCTTCACTAATGTAATATTGATTACTTCCAGTTATTTGAAAGATACAGTAGTGGGTATGTGACTGTTCAGCAACAACTACCTAGATAGAATTACTAGAAAAAGTTCCACAGTTTATGTCTTTTTATCAAAGTATGGATGGATATTCAAATCAATATTGTTTCAAATACAGTTCTAAAATATATGTTACTAGACGAATGACCCGGCTTTGCCCGAGAATTCCCCCAAGTGCAATTTCCTTCATACTGAAAATACATCAATAATAAATAGTAGAAGTGCCATCGAATTTCCTCAGGTTTATAAAAAACGACATGCAAAATTTGGTACCAATTGGTTCAGTAGTTTTTGAGTTTATTGCGAAACAGACAACAGACATTGACTTTTATATATATAAGAAAATTATCTACAACATGGATTATATCTTATATATGTTAATTAGATAATTTATCTCTCTTTACCTGGATGTACCTTAGACACTTCAGACTTCTACACCTCTCTCTATATATTTACGTATTTGTGATACAATTGGTCTTATGATGAGATTACCCTTTAAACTTACCATTTAACTTAATTAACCTATTACTTGAAATAAATATTCTATCAAGGGAAGAGTTATTTGAAAAAAATATAATTTAATCAATTCGAGCTTTCGGGCCTTGAAGCCTTCTACGGGAGTAAGGTTAAGGTTATAATTAACCTTACTTCTGTGGACTTCAAAGCACGAAAGCTCGAATTAATTAAATTATTTTTTTTTTGCACGAAACTCTTCCTTGAATAGAATTTTCTTTTATTCAAATGATATTTTTCATGTAAGGGATTATTATTTTTGGAGAATTTTTTTTTGTAATTCTTCTGATTAATAAATCGTATTAATACTTTTGAAATTGTAACTTCTTCTTCTTCTTTCTTATCTCCACTCAATCACACTAAGGTATCAAGCTTGTAAAGCTTGTTGATGGTGTCTGCCGGGGAAGAGTAGAGCTCAACAATGGATGAGTCAATACAGGCAATTGAAATTTTATTATAAGAATCTATACCTCTTAACTTTATGGTAATCCTATGACACCCTTCTCAAAGTGTATTCTTAATCTATACTCTTATTTTTAATACGTATTTCAGGGAACAATGATTTCTCTACAATTTGAATGATTGTTTCTAATGATAGTTAAAATAATCAATTGGGGGCAATAAATTAATTAAATAAAGAATACACTTTTAATACGTAATTCTATTAGATTTACAAAAGTAATAGAAATTACTTACCAAATGATAACTATATTGTAGCGTTGAGTAAAAACATCAGGCTTTAAATGAATTAATATTTTAATTAATTTTAATATTTTTTATTATTTAATGAATTAATATTAATATTTCAAATGAAAAAATACTTTTCCCTATGGAGACCTGATGTTTATACTCAATATTGATACAAGGGATTATTCTATTGACATTGTAGCGTAGTAAAGAAATTAATTAGGTGGGTAGTATATGTAAGTGTAATATACAAATATGTATTGATGACGTCAGCACGGCAAACAACCAATAACTAACACTAGTTAACTGTTAGTAGCAGACGGGAAGGTAAACCAATCTCTCTATGGGTTAACTAACTAACTATCTAGAGGAATATGTAAATAACCTAGAATTCAGGAGAGCAAAACATCAACTTCCCCTTTTATTTTACATTCCAAATATGAGAGACAATATGTATAGGAAATGTACAATGATATAATTTTTTTACTTCTCTTTTTTATATAAAAGTGTTACAGTAAACTAAATATAGGTGTTACAGTAAACTTGTAAAAGTAACTGAAAAAAAAAATAAAAAAATCAGGTGTGGTGATATAAAAAAATATATATATAATAATAAAATGTATATCTTGACAGCAATTTTGTTCACACTTAGTTATCTCGTGTGTCTTCTTCAATAAAGATCACTGTAATATCTTTCAGAGTTATTGTCTGAATCCCGATATACATGTTAAAAGGTACAACTGCCTTAAGTTTTGTCTATGAGTATATCTTTCAGAGTTATTGTCTCAATGCCGATATACATGCTAAAAGGTACAACTTTCTCAAGTTTTCTTGAAAAAAGAGATACTTCGGCCAGTATAAATCTTTTTATTACATCTCTTCACGATTTCTCAAGTTTTGTCTATGAGTGTATCTTTCAGAGTTATTGTCTGAATCCCGATATACAGGGTCCATTATGAAAGTAATGAGTATTTACTGGCAAAATACATTCATTGATCGTAATTTGTGCAAATGTTCAATATTCTTCAAAATACATTCCTCCTGCATCAATACACATGTGGAGACGCGTTTGCCACTCCTAAAGGCACCCTGAAACTCCTCGACAGGAATGCTTCTCAGGAACGTTGTAACATGTTGTTGGATGTTTTCCACGGTTCCCAATGTTTTCCTTTCATCTCTCTCTTGAGTCGCGGAAACAAAAAGAAGTCACATGGAGCTAAGTCGGGACTGTAAGGGGGGTGAGGGATCACCGGGGTGTTGCTCCGGGCCAGGAAGTTGGTAATGATGAAGGCTGTGTGGCTGGTGGCATTGTCATGGTGGAGCTTGACCGTGTCTTTAATGTCAGTCTTCACGCGTGCGATCCGGCGTTTCAATCTCCTGAGCACATCCAGGTAAAAGGCTGAGTTTACAGTTTGTCCCTGCGGTACAAACTCACAATGGACTATTCCTCGGATGTCAAAGAAGACAATGATCATCATTGTGATGCGCGACTTGCTCATTCGCGCTTTCTTGGGGCGTGGGGATGATTTTGTGTGCCATGCACAGCTCTGCCTTTTCGACTCTGGGTCGTATTCAAACATCCAGGATTCGTCTCCGGTTGCTACAGAGTTCAGAAAGTCCGGTTCATTTTGAATCAAATCCAACAATTCTTGACAGCGCAAAACACTAGGTTCTTTCTGGTCTTGCGACAACACTTTCGACACAAGCTTCGCACAGACCTTACGCATTTGCAGATCCTCGGTCACTATCCCATGTACCACAAATGTGGACATGTGTAATGTGTCAGCAATTTTCTGGATGCTTAATCGACGGTCGGTACGCAAAACTTCGAGCACACGATCCACGTTCTTGTCAGTTCTGGCCGTTGTTGGGCGTCCTGAACGGGGTTCGTCGGCCACCCTTCCCGGCCCTCCTTGAACGGCTTGTGCCACTTCCCAGACTGTGATCTTGAAATGCAATCGTCCTTGAAGGCTTTTTGCAGCATCTGGAATGTTTCGGTTGCATTTTTTCCAAGCCTCACGCAAAACTTTATGGCGTATCGTTGTTCAAGCGAACGCTCCATCGCGCTATGTTACAAAAGTTGAAAACACACTTCAAGCGGAGGCATGTATCTCACCTCACACTGCTCGAACTCAACTGACGACCGGATGAATTGAAAGGGCATATCCCTCCACCACATTTCCCACGGTTATACCGTGCTGCCATCTATCGTCGCGTGACAATAACATTATGCTCATTACTTTCATAATGGACCCTGTACATGCTAAAAGGTACTGCTTCCTTAAGTTTTGTCCATGAGTGTATCTTTCAGAGTTATTGTCACAATCTCGATATATACATGTGTACATGCTAAAAGGTACAACTTTCTCAAGTTTTGTATAAATTAGTGTATATATATAATACAAGAATGCGGGAAAACGGTATTCATTCCCCGAAAAGAAGAAATAACCTCTTTCGGCACACACGTATCAATAGAATTTAAGAAAATTGATGAACATACAAATATTATTTCAATACGATATCTTTAAATGGAGCAAATTCCAAAAGAAAGAAATTTGATTCCAAAACTGAAATAAACTAAAGAGTATAAAAATAATGACTGAAATTATAACTTGCACCGTAGTAACCAATCTCAATTAACACTTTCTAGAATAAGATATGGTAGAATGGCAATTAAAGGAAGGAATAAAAAAAATTCCAAGACATCGATTTGAACTTTCGACATCAAATGGCTGTACAGATATTAGCTGTGAGTTCACCCCATAAAAGTTAAGAAGAAGAAAAAAAAATTCGGCAATCTATAAAGCTCAGTCTTCTGGAAAGTTAAAGCAGACGATCTTCATTACCAGATGTTCATCCACGGATCGTTTGGTTCTATATTCGGCGCTCTTCTAAATTCTTAAGCCTACTTTTTTTTTAGAATAGATTAAAAAAAGGGACGTAATTTGTTAAACATATTTAACTCTATGTGTCTTCTTTTTTTTACGATTTCAATTAAATTTTTTTGGTCTTCTCTCTAGTTTTGATTAAAATGTATTTTTTTTGTTAGTATATATATATAATAAACAAGATCTTGGATAACCTTTTTAATAATCATATTTTGTTATGATAAATATATATTTTTAAAAAGTTGTATATATATTAGTTTTAAATATTGAGCAATCCATAATAATATCTATAAATAAATATAAGGCGTATATTGGATATAAATTTATTAATTAGCCAATATTTCTAGGGGCAACACGCCTCTCTTTATCAAGGCTTTTCTTTGATTTAAACTAAATTACGTGGGCATGTGATCCACTCACGCTATACAAGACCAAAGTAAGAAACCATCTAATGAAAATTTCACTGTATATAAAATATATTTACAATTGTTATATTTAATAATAATCAAAAGAGTATATAATTAAATAACCATTTGATTAAATAAATGAAGAGACTGATAAATATTAGAAAATAAAATGAGTGAGGATTATGATTCAATATGTTGTGTTGATATATATAAATAAAAATATATTACAAGTATAAATATATACAAAAATAGTTTTTGTATATATTTATACTTGTAATATATTTTTATTTATATATATCAACACAACATATTGAATCATAATCCTCACTCATTTTATTTTCTAATATTTATCAGTCTCTTCATTTATTTAATCAAATGGTTATTTAATTATATACTCTTTTGATTATTATTAAATATAACAATTGTAAATATATTTTATATACAGTGAAATTTTCATTAGATGGTTTCTTACTTTGGTCTTGTATAGCGTGAGTGGATCACATGCCCACGTGATTTAGTTTAAATCAAAGAAAAGCCTTGATAAAGAGAGGCGTTTGCCCCTAGAAATATTGGCTAATTAATAAATTTATATCCAATATACGCCTTATATTTATTTATATATATTAGTTTGTCTTTAAATATTAAAAATAAACATGTGATATGAGAGAAATTAGGAATATATTTTTGAATTAGAAATTTATTTTTCAGAGATAACTTATTAATTATACATTTTTGCTTCGAAATTTCAATATATCCCTTTTCTTTTATGAGTACATAAAATTTAATAATATTTTATGTCATATATATACAGTTAAACCTGTCTATAGCGCCCCCTCTAATTTGCGCCTTCATCTCTATAGCGTCCCATTTTAAATACGTAGTACGAAGCGATTTACATTAAAAGTGACCTGTCTATAGCACTCCCTCTTTATAGCACCCTATTTTGGTGAGTCCTAAGAGGGGGTGCTATAGACGATTTTAACTGTATATATATTTTTTGCTTACCCTGGTACACGCGGTATAGGTCATGGTATTCATGCTGGGTAGTAGTTGGCGACTGATATTACTGTAAGTGCAGCCACTTTTCTACAAAGTCATGTCTATATTTACACTTACAAGTTTTTCAGAACTCGATTTTGTTACTTGCGCAACTGCTGGTGGAATTTAACTTTTTTAAGGATCAGAATAATTCGAGTAATATCTCTTTTTATGAAATAATAAAAAATGGTCAATAAACGAGATATCTCTAGAATATCTTAATTCATCTATTCCATATCTAACTAACGTTAACCTCGTTTTACTTTGTGAATAGATATTTATAACCTATAAATATATGACGTACATATGTTTATTCATGTTTCTCTTTAATTGCATTTGTGCGTATAAAATAGGGTAATGAAGAAGGTAATATGTATATAAGATGATGTAAATATATGAGATTTTTATTTTATTATTACAGAAGCCCGAAGTCAATCAGACTATTGTGCTATATTATAATTATTTACATATATATCTTTAATTATTTACACAATGAATTAGTAGTGATTTTAAATCTTTGTACAAATAGCTCTAAACTTGCCAAAGTGTTCATAAGATTGAGTATATACAGAAAGATGGCATTATGTCAAAGTAAGCAAGTACAATTTGGTTATTCAGAGGGCAAGCCAACAAAAGATGCTCTGGTGTTTCAACATCTAGACACCATTCACATGTTGGATCATTTATAACTCTCAAGTCAAAGAGAAAACTTAATATATGAGATATAGGATAAGGAACCTTAATCTCATCACATAAAGATAAATGACATTGAAAAATGCTACGAACAAAAAAATTGGGGAAAATTTAGGAGTGTAACAGATGTAGGCAGTATATACGCCAGTTATGCAACTAAGGGATCAAGTATATTTACATATTTACAAACTTTGTGAGGAATAAAGAGAGAGAGAGGTTTTCCAATATTGATGGTTCCAATCTGCTAGTGGGAGTTGAGAAAGATTGATGAAAGCGGCCCCCTCAATAATGCTGGGGAAGATAAAAGCTACTGTTATTACAAGTGGAGATCAAAAACTGGAGAGTGGGGGGTAGCAGGTGGTGGAAAATTGAGTTGAAGATTACAGAATTAGGGGAGACCAGCTGTACGCTACAGAAGGCAAACAGCCCCCGGTTCAAATCCCTCCCACTCTACTAACCCCCTCCCCCCCTACCCCCCTTCAAATAGATCTGATAGAACCCTACTAAGCTCTTAAAAGAGCTAAACCCCTAGAGCATTCTCCAAAATACCTAAAATCTTTCTCTCAAACAACAAAATAAAATCTGTTTTGATTTTTCACATTTCGTCTCTATATACGAAGAAAAAAAATCTTCAAATGCAATCATTTTGTTGGAAGTTTTTTGTTGTCATTTGAAGCGAGACGTTTGCCAGATATGTTGTGAGGGAAATGCAATTATGGTTAGCGATATTTCTTATTGATCAACTACCCAACACTTTTTAAGAGAGTTTGCTGTTTTTGTTTCTAAAATGGAATTGTTTTCTGAATTTATTTTGTTACATCTTCCGTATTATTTATTACCCTTCATCATTTAAGAAGTGTGTTAATTATTATTTTTCAACTACCATATATTGAATGGTATTTTTTATTTGCCTAAACTTTATTTTTTGATATTCAATTATATTCTTTAATAAAAGCATTCCATAAAGTACAATATATATTTTTGAATATTTAGTGTTTTATGCGTACACAAAAAATACTTCATAGATAAAAATAAATGTTTTTTTTTTCAGCATACGTTTTAATATTGTTTATATATCCCGTTGTAACTTTAGTGTGTTATAGAGTTAGGTACAATATAATCTCCTAACTTCAACTTGGAGATATGCAAATGTCCGATAACGGGCTAATATGCATATTCCGGATGTCGAATAAATACTAATAATGGTGATGATAATCGAATTAATATAACGTTATTGTTACTATAATAATTACTACAATTGTTAATGATGATGATAACAACATTAAAACTTTTATTAAAACAAAAGCTATATTGTAAGCAAGCCTGATAAAGCAAATTGTCTATCATGATAATAAAAAGAAATTCCACCCAGCAATAAAGATCATTATATTGTGATAATATAAAAGAACAAAAAGGATCTTCTTGTGTACATCATGTTTATTCCGCTAGCTTTCGAATGACATCGTTATTCAATCGTTCACCCCCATTGAAGAACGATGTCGTTCGAAAGCTAGCGGTATAAACATGATGTACACAAGAAGCTCCTTTTTATTCTTTTATTTTACGCAATATAGTAATGATAACCAGAAAGTTGTTCTCTACATCCTAATAAAGATTAATACCAAGTTAAAGGTATCATAATCTAGCGCGCCATCTATTGTTCAAAATGGAAACATTTTAACTCTGATTATTCAATTTTCTTGTGCGATGGGAATATAGGAATTGGCTGGCTCATCATTAATGAATCTTCTCAACGTATTTGCCAGTTTAATCTACCAGAACTTTAGGGTAATGGTCAGATTGATTTATATTGCGTGCTATTTCTAAAATAATGCATGGATTAAAATATATATTTGATAAAATTATGGCCCTGAATATATGAACTGTATTAGGAACTATAGAAACTTTTTTTAAATCAGCGCTGTAATTGCTTTACATTTTTGAATATTATTTGTTGGTTGGAAGTTTGTTTGGAAAAGATACAGCTACATTAACCTCAACTTTTTATTTGATATTTGACGTTTCATTGTTACATTGCAGAGTGACAGAGTCACTGAAACTTAGGGCTTCACTTTTATCAATACAAGAGTTATTCACCATGAAGTTGTGTATCCTAAATAAAATTCAGATTCATTCTAAAACGCTTGCCTACAACGCGCCTATTTTGGTGGTGTTCACGTATTGATATCATAGATGGTGTAGCCTTGCATATATTACGAAGTGTTAGAACTATTTGAAGAGATTATTTATGAAAATAGTAAGAAATCGGAAACATAATTGAGGATAAATTTTGAGATAATACAGCTTACTGAAATTATAAATTGAAGGAGACATTGAAATCACCACATCAGGACGCTCGTAATACCTTTTTTGTGTGGAACAATTGAAGATAGAAAAACCAAGACAAACTGCCAGTTGAAAACTATGGCTATGAATAGGTACTCTTTGAAGAGTCTGATTGGGAATATACACCAGACTTGATTCACTAGGAATAAATGGTGTATAGGGTGTGTATTGATAAGTTAATAAAGGTGGTAATATATGTAAGGTGATATATGGAGAAGATATGTAATGATTGAATTCAATGGAAATGATATATAGCAATTATTTGATACCTATATAAGAATATGAAAATTTATAAGATGATAAAGTGCGATGATAAAAATATGGATGCAGAATAAAAATGTTAACAATTTTCGATTCCGTTCAAAGATTGTTTGGCAATTACTGAGGAGCCCTTGAAAGGATTTAAAGATCAGAACAGTTTCAAGAATATGAAATTATAATGATTATTAGCATTAAATTTATCTTTATTCTCTATTTTTTTAGAAGACAAATTTCTACAAACATTAAGCGAAAAGATGAAAAATATATTTTGAGATGGCTTGGCTAATCAGTGATGAACCATCCAGCGGTGTCCCCAATTTGATCTACCAGACTGATATAATTTTTATATAATCTGTTTGTTCCAAAATAACTTTATTAGGAACCGCTCAAAAAGAGAAACCTAGTTTATGATATTCACAACAATGAATAATATGTGAAGGGTATTCATATATTAAACAGAATGTTAACGTGGAATTTGATCCCGGTTCATGACTGTCGGGAATCGAGGGTGTTACCCACTCGTCCACCGACTCTTTTTCTATATTCTGTCCCAAGTTCCAAATAACTTTATTAGGTGCCGATCAAAAAGAGCAACCTAGATCAGCATATTTACAATATACTGTGGGGTATGTACAGGGTTTGTTCAATTACAATTATAATTTATATTGATGTCGTTGGGTCCTCAGGTCCTTGGGGATATTGTTCTTGAGGAGGTTTTGTTTAGCTTGTTTCCTCTTTTTCCACTTTTCGTCATTCTGGCATAATTGAGGGAGAATTTGTCTAGGTTTTAAATTTATTTTCCTTTTTCCGCATTTGTAGTTTGTGGCTTCCTTGAAGGTGGGGTTTTCTAATTTTTCGTGTAGAATTTAAATGATTGTCTAAAAAATATAGTCATTTATGTTTTCGTTATTTAGATCTTTCCTGAGTATATTCTGTTTAAAGCTTATATAGTCTGTATATTTTATCTTTAACTATTAAATTGGGATTTAGAGTAACTTCAGTGAGAATATGCTGTGGTTGTAGAAATTATAAATAGTTTAGCGTCGATAACACAGATCTTGAGCTTAAAGGACTAACATAAAGTACATAAGTCTTTTAGACTCCCCATTTTACATATTCATAGATAGAGATAACACAAAATGTTATTTTTTCAAATATATTCACGGTACAAAACTCAAGGAAATACTTTGAAGTCACCAGTCGTCTGTTTTTTTTTTTAAGAAGACAAAGGCAATTTTGTTCACACTTGGTTAACTCGTGTGTCTTCAATAAAGGGCACTGTGTATTGAATATTTTCAGAATTAGTGTATGAATCCCGATATAGATTCTAAAAGGTAAATTTTTCTTAAGTTTTTTGTTTATGAGTGTTATTTCAAAAATATTTTAGGCTTTTAAAAATATATATATCTAAAAAAATTAAAAAGTAATCTATGAAATAGTTTTTCGAGACGATTTAAAATTTGATGCTCATTCGAGGTTATTTGAGAATTGGTGAATAGTTCAAAAATATTTGAGAATCAAAACAATTTCAATATGTAGAATTTGAAGGGTAAAATATATATTTTTGGTGATTATATCAGCAGATTAAAGAATTCGGGGAATTTGACCAAATTATAAAGTTGCATAGTAACAAAAGGACCATTTTGAGATTATTTCAATAATATGGAATTGTATAAAATGATAAAGGGCTTCTTCATATTTCTTATCTCTACTCATATTAGGGTCTCAAACCTATAAAATTGGCATCCATGATTGGTTGATGTAGAATGTGTCTGCCTTTGTCATTGAGACTAAGAGCAATACTCAGTAGCAGGCCGACTTAGCTCCAATATGAAATGGCCGCCTCAGACATGAGGAACTGACACCATGTACAGCCGCTCTAACATGGAGTACAGACATTCTGTATCCCTGGATCAGGAGCTCTTGCAGGGTACTATCAGTCAGGCCAGCTGAGCCCAAGTTCTTTAGCGGGCTTGTTACTGCTCTCCTTCCTCCTTTTTCATCCGGGATTGGGACCGACAAAGGCGGAGTTATGACAAAGAAGTTTTCGAGCATTAACGAGTTGATCCATCCAAATTGAGTACATTCTAACAATGACACATACACACATCATCCATCTCACGGCAGAAGCAACGATCCTGACATCCTCATGTTACTCATGATGTCAGCCTTCGCTCTGGTGCTTCTGGCCATCTTCATTCCCATCTTCACGCCCATTATTCTGGTCCCACTCTCGATCCTGCCCATCGTACTACCCATTCTCTTACAGCTCATCTTCATCCCATTTCTGATCCTCCGATATCTGGTTCCCGTTCTCTTCTACTTCGTCATGTTGCTTCTTGATTGCATGATCGCCATCTTTGTACGGCCAATTCTCTTATCTTGGGATCTTCTCCATGACTTCCCGCTCTTGATCCTACCGATAGTCCTGATCCCGTTATACTTCTACGAAAACCCTACTCCGTCGGAGCCTATTGAATGCATTTAGAGAATATTTCTCTTGACAACAATCACTCGTACCTCATATAAGAAGCTATTTGCTGTTAAAAAATAATATTTTATCTTTTTTTTTCAAGGGCCTATAAATGATATATTTACCATTTTGCTACATATATGAGATTCATAAAAAATATTCTATGTTCTCATTTTTTAGAGTTAGCTTCTGGAGCGTATCCATAGATCGTAAACTACCCGGGCTGTTCTGTGATAAAGGAGTCTGTCTTAGTAGCCTTAGTGGACCAGTTCACCAAGTGTTTCCAGGTATATAATCATATACTCCTGTAGAAGGGTTTGTAACACCCGAAAGCTCTAGATGAATATTGTCACGGTAGTGATAACGAGTATAACAAAAGTTTAAGTAAAAATAATTTATTTATAAAATGCAAACTATTGCTAAGAATTTATTTACAAGTAATAATATACAAGAATGGTAAGGGGTGATGACTATGCAAATATTTATGATGATATACCACAGAATATTTAAAATAATTATTCAGTGATATTGCCCCCTTCCTAGATGAACAGCGTCCCGCTGTAATTATCACTTGAACAGATCAGCTTGGTCCTCAGGGTCATGGTAGGGTTTCATTCTCAGTACATGGACCAGGTCTCTTGTTTGGCGTCTCCTGGTTGGTTGGTCCACAGGTTCAACTTCGAAGGTCACGTCAGAGAGTTTCCGAGTAACCCTGTATGGCCCGAAGTACCTTTTCATTAGTTTTTCTGAGAGTCCCACCTTTCTTATCGGGATGAAAATCCATACCAGGTCACCAACGTTGTAATCCATTGCCTCGTGCTTTGAGTCATATCTAGCCTTGTCCTTTTCTTGGGCTTTCAAGGTTTCTAATCTTGCTAGCTGCCTAGTCTCTTCGACTCGTGAGGCAATCTTCTGACTGTAATCCTCTTGGAGATCTTCATGCGGATTTGGGAAAAGAGTGTCTACAGTTGTTTCGACTTCGCGTCCATGAATCAGTTTAAAAGGGGTAAAACCTGTCGTATCTTGTTTTGCGGTGTTGTAGGCGAACGTGACGTAGGGCAGGATTACGTCCCAGTCCTTCTGTTCAACACTTGCATACATAGCGATCATGTTGGCTAAGGTTTTGTTTAACCTCTCCGTCAGTCCATTCGTCTGGGGATGATACGCTGTCGTGAACCGATGTATCGACGAGCATTGATTGGTGAGTTCCGCAATCAACTTGGATTGGAATACTCGTCCTCGGTCCGTGATGATTTCTCTGGGGGCTCCGTGCTTGAGAACAACATCTTCCATTAAGAACTTGGCTGCTTCCTTTGCTTCCCCTGTGGGTAAGGCTTTAGTAACGGCAAATCGAGTAAGATAGTCAGTACAGACTATGATCCATTTATTACCAGTATCAGACTTGGGAAATCTTCCAAGGAGGTCCATTCCAACTCTTTGAAAAGGGGAGGTTGCAGGAGGTATGGCTTTAAGTAGTCCGGGTGGCTTTTGAGTTGATTGTTTCTTTCTTTGGCACTCTTTACAATGAGCGACATACTTCCGTATGTCCCGGAGAAGTCCTGGCCAGAAATATTTGTTTTTAACTCTCTCATATGTCTTCGAAAATCCAAGATGACCTGCTGTGGGAGCGTCATGTAAACTTTTCAGTAGTTCTAAGCGTAAGTGCTTGGGAATAACTAAAAGGTGTTGGTTTCCCAGGGGGTCGAAATTCTTTTTGTATAAGGTTCCTTTTAACATTTCATAACCTTTCGATTCGGCACCAAATCTTTCTGTTTCCTCTATCAATTTACTAATTTTAGGATCTTTTCTTTGTTCAGCCTCGAAGCACGTCAGAGCAGTTATTGAGGGTATATCATCATCCTCATCATTGTATGCTTCTTCCGATTCAAGTTGGAGAGGATTTCGAGAAAGACAGTCGGCATCTTGGTGTTTGCGTCCACTTTTATAAACAACCGTTACATTGTATTCTTGGAGTTTTAAAGCCCATCTTGCTAGTCTTCCTGTCGGGTCCTTCAGGTTAGATAACCAGCAAAGAGCGTGGTGGTCAGTGACGATGACAAACTCACGACCAAAAAGGTACGGTCGAAATTTGTTGATGGCCCATATTGCGGCCAAGCATTCTCTTTCCGTTGTTGAGTAATTCTTCTCCGCCTTAGATAAAGTTCTTGAAGCATAACCAACTGGCCGCTCTTTCCCATCGTTGATCTGTACGAGGATAGCTCCAATTCCATAACCGCTGGCGTCAGTATGGAGCTCGGTTGGCAGTTGTTCTTCGAAATAGGCAAGAACAGGTTCAGACATCAATGCTTTTTTCAAGGAATCAAAAGCATCCTGTTGGTCAGAGTTCCACATGAATTTATTATCTTTTTTGAGTACTTCATGTAAAGGAGCAGCTTTCTCAGCAAAATTTTCGATAAATCTACGATAATAGGAACATAGGCCAATGAAGCTTCTCACATCTGTTATAGATTTTGGGGTCGGAAACTTGGCGATAGCTTCAATCTTTTCTGGATCGGGATAAATACCTTTACTATCGACGAGGTGTCCAAACACTCTTATTCGTTTGGTTCCGAAAAGGCACTTTTTGGGGTTGAGGCGTAGCTCGGCTTTGTCGAGACATTGTAGTATGATTTCAAGCCGGTGTAAATGTTCGTTGAACGATTTGGAATACACCACAATGTCGTCTAAATAACAGAGGGCCATCGTCCATTTCAGACCTTTCAATATCTTGTCCATCATGCGCTCGAATGTTGCAGGGGCATTGCACAGGCCAAAGGGCATGACTAGGAATTCGTAGAGTCCATCAGGGGTAATAAAGGCAGTTTTTTCTCTATCTGCTTCGTCGACTTCTATTTGCCAATACCCTGAACGAAGGTCCATTGATGAATAAAATTTAGCTCCTTTCAGAGAGTCAAGTGTATCATAGATTCGGGGTAGTGGGTAAACGTCTTTTTTAGTAACTTTGTTTAGTCGTCTGTAATCCACACAGAAACGCCAGTTACCATCCTTCTTCTTCACTAAAATAACCGGCGATGACCATGGACTTTCTGAATGACGTATAATCCCGGCGTCTAGCATTTTGTCCACTTCCGTTTGGATTGCTTGACGTTCTGTAGGGGAGACTCGATATGGTCTATGCTTAATAGGCTGATGGTTTCCAGTTTCAATTTTATGTTTGGTTACTGAAGTTTGCTTTACTGGTTCATTATTTTTATCAAATATTTTATCATATCGTTTTAAAATTGATAAGATTTGAGACTGCTGCTCTTCTGATAAATCATCACTAATTAAATTTTGTAAAATTTTAAAGTCACTTTTATCAGCATGACTGGCATGATTCGCATTTTTCGCCTCCTTATTAAATTCAGAACATTCTGAAATAGCCGTCAAGTTATTTTCTTCGACCCTTTGAATTTTTCCTAGGCACATTCCCTTAGGGACTATTTGAGCTGTGGTGCTAGAATTTACGATCCAAAGTTTTCCTTTATTATGGGAAAGCCTGAATAATGCACAGGGAAGTGTTAACCCTTTTCCTATTAATACCTTTTTCGAAGGTTCAAAAAGTACCTGATTTTGCCCATTAAGCTCTTCACTCATAACATTTATTAGTTTGGTAGATTCGGCTGGGATTACGACGCTTCTGCTAGCCACAACCTTTCCCATGGAAGCTGGTGAATTTAGTACATCTTTGGCCTCTTCCTATCTGATTTCGGCGCGTCCACAATCAATCACGGCATTTGATGCCTCTAGGAAATCCCATCCGAGGATAATACTTGTGTTACTATTAGGGAGGACGATAAACTCAAGCGGCTGTTCCAATCCATTGATGCTCAAGCTGATTGTGCATCGGCCGATCGATGTAACATTCTTGCCATCAGCAACTTTCAGAGTCATTCCGCTATCCTTGAACATGGTCTTTTTTTAATTGTCGTCTTAATCCATCAGAGATAACTGAAAAAGAGGAACCTGAATCGACCAGAGCAGAAAATGCAATGTCATCAATGATGATTTCGATATAATTTTGTTGTAATTTAGCGGCTGTCGACGATGGAGGGTTTTTCACACCCGCGGCTTCCCCCTCGAAAGAAGACGCGACGCTTAGTTTTTTTCTAGATTGTAGCGGCGTGGGGATTGGCTTGTATGGCGGCCTGGGGAAATGGACTGGCGTCTTGGGGATCTTCCTCTGTTTGGATACGGCGATTGTCTGCGGTAGATTTGGCTTCTTATGGCTTGGTGGTTACCCATTTGAGGTTCTTGGGTGCTTGGTACATGTCCTTCGGGTCTCTGCGTCCATTATCGGCGTTCTCTACAATATCGCTTAACATGGCCTGGGCGGCCGCAATTAAAACATATTGGGATGTTGTCATGCGTCCTCCATTCATCCGTTCTTCGTTGTGGTGGCGTCTGGTTATATATGGGCGTTTGGGTAGGGTACTGACGTCGTGGAACCTGGTTGAATGTACGTGTTTGGTTGGGGTACGACTGTCGTGGCGGAGGCCTTTGAATAGGCTTCGAAATTGCAGCTACGTTTTTTTCAATCTCTTCTCGGATAATTTCTTTCAGAGAAGATGGTTCAGGGGTAGTTGGCTCCGGATTTAGTGCGCGATGAACTTCTTCACGCACGATGCGTCGGATTAAGTCTTCCATTGATTCAGAGTCTGCTGAATCGATGGCGGCAACATTCGGTAGTCTGTTGAATACTACACGTTTTTTTACACGTTTTTTATTTGAAGCCTCGATTTTTCGGCACCATTTGATGAACTCATCGATACTTGCAATGTCTAAAATGATGATTGACTGATATATCTCCTCCGATATTCCTTTCGTCAAGTGTGCAACTATTTCATTTTCCATCATAGCCGGATTCACTTCTCTGCACAGATGGAGAACATCTTGAATGTAAGAATCACTGGTCTCCTCCTTCCCCTGAGCTCGAGTTTTGAGGTTTTCTGCGAGTTGATCTTTTTGGGTGACATGATGTCCGAAATTCTGAGAAAACATTTTCACAAAAATATCCCATGAATTAATTTTCTCTTCAACATTTTCGTACCATCTGTGCGCTGTTCCTTGGAGGAAAAAATAAACATTTGCGAGGCACATTGAATCATCCCAGCAGTTGTAGCGAGCGACGCGATGGAATTCTTTCAACCATTTTTCTGGATTCTGGTTGCGTTCTCCAGTAAAAATAGAAGGGTTTCTAAAAGGTTGAAAATGGTACTCACCCATTTTTGTCTGTGTCTCTTGCTTGATCATAGCGATGTTTTCTTGAGGTTCTAGTCCTTGTAGTCTTCGGCTTCTTCTAACGGCTTGGGCGGCGAGGGAATATTCCAGCTTCTCCACCAGTTGTCACGGTAGTGATAACGAGTATAACAAAAGTTTAAGTAAAAATAATTTATTTATAAAATGCAAACTATTGCTAAGAATTTATTTACAAGTAATAATATACAAGAATGGTAAGGGGTGATGACTATGCAAATATTTATGATGATATACCACAGAATATTTAAAATAATTATTCAGTGATAATATAAAATAAAAACTCATCCTCGGAAGCCGTTTTCCCAATTTGCGATTAGCCAATTTGGTTTCTCAAAAATATTGATCAATAGAATGTCTTCTCAGTTGTCCAACAAATGTAGTGCAAAGGTGTCCACTTAATATAGTACCTCTTCAATTTGTTCTTCAGTTTATTTTTAGCAGTTTACTTCTTGTATAAAAATACTGAGGGGTCAGGTGTGAAAATTGTATCTTTTTTCGATCGTTAAATGAAATTGGTCGATATTTCAATTACTATGGTATAATTGCTTTTGTGACGTACCTGAAGAGAAACTACTTGAAAAATCATTTTTGGTAATATAAAATATATGGCCTGAATTAACCGTCCTTTATTCATATCCAAATTTTCACTAAAGACCATGAAATATTTTATAAATGTAGTACATACATACTCGTACATAGGATGGAAAAGGTATATCGGAACTGAATTTGGTATAGAGAATAATAAAAATGAAACACCATCTGCATTAATATGTTCCCTTTTTTCTATTTATTGTCGTATTAATATAAAGTGGAATAGTGCAAGTCTGTGTCAATTGTAATGATGAACAAGACTCAGGAATATGTAAATATTGCAGACATCATTCTTCACGCCGGCAGGAGCCTCATGGAAATATGGAATTTCTTAAACTGCTGAAAAGCGCCGTTTATCGTGTCAAGATGAAATTTTATGAGACTGCAAAGATGAAACGCATGCAGAGAAAAATAATAGATTTTACAGGGTGTAGAGAAGACTAAGAATATTTCTAAAATATCAAGAAAAATAAACAATCATTATCGTCCAGAAAAATATAGTTTTTGGCAGTCTCCCAGAGGTTGTCGTGGCAGTTTTCTTGCTGGATCAAGTTCCCTATCCTCCTCTTATCTTCTTACTCTAGAGGCTTTATCGTGCCAACCTTGTACTGGACTGTGGACTTGTAAAAAATGCTGGAGATTTCGAACCGTGTGGTAGTCTCAATTTCAGTTCACTATTTTCAGGCAGGGAGTGTTGGGTTGACACCTTGTCTGACGAAGGAGGGATTGTGGTGGTTACACCCTCGTGGTACATCTTTTCATCTAAGATTGCAAATGGCGGCTCTCTAGCACATTGCTTGCAACTTCCGCGTAACAGACACGGTCGAACTTCCACGGATCATCCCGTTCAGTCGGGTCGTTGGCACCAACTTCGTTGTGTTTAGATCATCTAGTCATGTTGCACCTCCACGGATGGTCCCACTCCATTCCGTCCTGTTGGCTAGCTCATGTAGTCCCTGACAGTTTTATACCGCCTCAGAAGTCTGTCACGCCGTTGCATTTCAGCTCGCTAAGATCACCAATGTCGTCGCGAAGTATTTCATAAGTAATCCCGGAGAAGGACTTTCCGCACGACACATAATCTTGAGGACATTCTTCCTTCGTTCGCTTGACTTAGTTCAAAGTAATCGTGCCACAGTCGTTGATGGGGGCGATTATCTCGCTCTCCTCCGCTACACAACCAGTCTGGATCAATTACCTCTCCATGTCACCATTTCCAATAAGATCAATCACTCCACCTTCATCTTTAATCCGTAGGGTGTTCTTCTTCTAGCAAATTTATGCCTTTTGAGCGTCCTGCTATCGGGCGACCATCTTATTCAACACTGCGGATCATTGTTCGATCCTCCCACATATTTCTTCTTTGAATGCCGAATGTAGCTTTGATAATTTCGATAATTCCGTGAAAGTATCTTCATCTCTGCGAAGAGAGATTGAATGAGTTCTGTCTGTTTCACCGCCATTTTTTTTCTGGTTTCACAGGTATCCAGAATTGTCTTCATGAACAGAGAATACCTGCTTCTGACACCATTTGTTACGTTGACGCTGCTGTGTCAAGGATGGTCAAATAAACACGCGGGATCTAAAATGATCTCTGTTTGACTACTTTTACCATCGTACATTATGGAAAACAAGCAGGTAACAAACAGAAAGAATGATCAAACAGCAGTCAACACGGAGAAGCAAGACTTAACTGCCCAGTAGAGCTCGACTGTGATAAAATATAGTTGGCGCCACTCATCATGCGTGCTCCCTTTCTTCTTATCTGCTTTTTATGTTATATTCCCCGCCATCGTGTTTTTTTTTTCACCTGTAGAAGGGTCGTTTAAAACCCGAAAACTTGTAAACTCGTTAAAAGTGTAATAAATAAATCTATTCTCGGAGATTTTATTTGATTGGGTGTTGGTGGTGGTGTCTTGTCCATGGAGTAGATCAGATCGGTCAATGCACCCTGATCTCAATACCAGCCAACAAAGGTACCTTGTCCGTATGGATGTCCTCTTCTGGATTGATGTCTGCCATATAGAGGGCTGCAAGGATGGCCGGGTATATATGGTCCGGGGTGAGTTGGGTGTTGTGACAGCAGTTTCTGTAGGATCTAGTCATGTCTGGTTTTATCTTCATTCCTTTAAAATGCCCTGATTCTTGATACTGTTGCCGTTAATTCTTTGTTAATATTGAGGTTACATATGGGTTGGGGTATTTTGGTTTTTGTAATGACTTTTGCTATTGTATTTGCGTCTCTTTCAGTGTTATTGAACTGAAAGATAATTGTATATTATAATTGATTAATGTAGTTGATACACAGAGGTTTATAATTCTAATATCGTGTTACCATTGCTAGATCATTCAGTTGGAAGTCGCCGTTGCAATATATATTCCATACTTTACAATTTTGAACCATTGTATATAACACTTTTTTTTATGTGCTTCATATAATAAAACAATTCCCTGAATGAAGTATAAATACATGATATAAGCGAACTTTTTGAAAAAATATTTGTTAATAATTGAAAATATGTAAAAAAATATAAATGATATACAGTTAAACCTGTCTATAGCACCCCCTCTAAATAGCGCCTTCCTCTCTATAGCGCCCGATTTTAAACATTAAAATGTAAACATTTTACGATAAAAGTGACCAGTCTATAGCACCCCCTCTCTATAGCACCCTATTCTGTTGAGTCCCAAGAAGGGGCGCTATAGACAGGTTTAACTGTATATTTATTTTTAATACATATTCATCCCTGCTCTTACAATAAAAATATCAATAAGAAATCTAGAGGGTCAGGTCTATTTTAACTATTTTTTTATTTCTCAAGCTTTCGGTACAATTACAATTATAATTGGATGGAAGTAGTACTTCTAAGTCTCCCGTTGAAGGACATATTGGCCGAAAGCTTGAGAAATAAAGATTGGTTAAAAGAGACCTGGCCCTGTGGATAACTTATCGATTTTTTTAAATATTTATTTTTGTAAGTGAAATGTAAATCTCTATGTGAAAGTTTGCCAAATATTCGCAGAAAAATTCGTTTTCTCTATTTTAAAATATAAAATATAATGTGCATTTCTCGATATAAACATAATAGAAAGATATCTCTCTTATTAAAAGTAATAATAGAGATATTATTCAAAGAATTCAATTTTCAAAAATAATAAGTGAGAGATAGGAATTTTAATTAAATTTTTAATATTTTAAATGGCAATATTATAAGATGATAGGAGAGAAAAAAGATCATCATAAGAAAAAAAGAAAATTCATTAAGACCAAATCGGATTACGTTTCAAGTAAGAAGTCTATAAAAGCGCACATTTTATCTGTGATATTATTGAAGCCATTTCTTTCGTTAAAGCTAGAGTTTATCTTTTAGAGTAATAAGAAAGAAAACAGACGAAGTTCTACTCTCATTTTTAACAGAATATTTCGATAGGCAATTTCTTTAATGAATTTGAAAGATTTTTTTTTCAGTTCGAAAACTTAAATTTGGAACAAGAAATGTGACAACATCGTCTGTATAGATATTTATTATCTGAAGGCGCCATCTTGGAAAGTCGTTAATCTTGTACCCAGAATTTATGACAAGCCTGACTTATTATTTGATGAGTCAGCGCTCTACTTTTAACAAAACACACACTCAACTTTAAAATTATAAATTTTTATATTTATCTATAAAAAAGCACACCTTTTTATACCACAATCTCTATATTATTTGGTCTCATCTATTTTAAAAAATAAAGGATATCAATTTTAAAACCAAACCGCTTTTGTCTTTTAATAGTAAAAACAATTATGTTTCAAAATTACAAATATATTCTCACAATGAGTATCTTTTTTATTTAAAAAACGCTAGCTTTCAAGCGCTAATCGCTCTTCAACGGGCTTACTATAATATCGACTTTATCCCACCAGAAATATTTACAAAAACAAACGCACGCAGCGTGAATATTTATAACTGAATTTTTTTATAATATTATTATTATTAAAATATTATATTATAATATAATAAAAATTTTCAGTTATCAAAATTTTCAGTTATAAATATCCACGCTGCGTGCGTTTGTTTTTGTAAATATTTCTGGTGGGATAAAGTCGATATTATAGTAAGCCCGTTGAAGAGCGATTAACGCTTGAAAGCTAGCGTTTTTTAAATAAAAAAGATACTCATTGTGAAATATATATTTGTAATTTTAATACCTTTTTCACAATTATGTTTTATATATCTTTTAACTAAGTTATTCAACCTTTTTTTCTAGTATATGCAAATTTTAGAATACAATAGAAGATCCAACTACATTCTTTTTTCATTTCGACTTAGAGCGCTATGTCCCCCTAAGGACACTTGCACGTTAAAGGTAAACTAAACATTGAAAGAAAAGAGAGAAAGATATTTGAAATATGTACAAGAATTAGTATACAATTTAGTTAGATGAAAAGAGAAAAAATATCAATACAATTGAAATATGTACAAAGGGTTGGTATGCAAATTATTTTAAATTAAATCAATTATAAGGAAGCGTATTCGAGTGAAACAATTCACAGATTAAAGAAAGTCTTTAGGAATATTTTAGAGTGAAACTACACGCTCATATATATACCACAGTTTTAATTTGTTTTCTGGATATGTACATGGTAGCCTTAAAACCGATATATAAGCTTTGCTCCGTTTTTATAAATATTGCTGTTGAACATTTTAAATAATTAATAAATATTTTACCTATTCTGTTACTTCTGTTTCCCCTTCGAAAATTTGAATAAATATATTTAAAAACAAAAGGTATATCCTGGTCGCTCACATGAGCATTTTTAGATAGCAGAGCGCCATCTATCGGAATAAATATCAACTAACTACTGATTAGGTTTATATAATAAAATTACCCAACCCATTTGTTCCAAGAGGTTCCTCGAGAAATCAAGAAAAATGGGTATTTGATGTCAAATATACTTATTTTATTTTTACCATCAACTCCTGATCTTTTTTTTTTTTTGAAACTTTTCACATACGCACACATAGATGCATTTTAAAAATAAGGCCTATTTTGGATTTAAATACGATTATTTATTTACCGATATTTCGATGGATCAATCTTCCATCTTTTACGAGGTGTTTTGCAGTGAAGCACGCAGCAGGTCGCGCGCCCCAGGTGAGCCACTAGACGTCTTCTAAGCTTATTGGGCGATAAACCATCTAATATATACATTCTAAACAGAGTAAATATAATCAAAATAAAAAAGTGAAATATGTAAATGACTATTGAAAATTAAGAGATATCAAATTAATTAAAGAAAAAAGTGATATATGTAAATGACTAATGAAAATTAAGAGATATCGAATTAATTAAACAAATAAAATATCATAAAAATTGAAATAACTGTGAAATAAATATACAAATAGTAGTAATAGATATCCGATTAAAAATGGAATAAAATAACCATGTAAATAGCATAATCATCTAAGAGGTTCTAAACTGAGTATATATATCTGGCAAGTCAATCTTTCTATTGATACTATTTTTATTTTCTAATGAGCTCCAGCTTTCTAAAAATAAACGGCAATGTTTTTCTTTGATGTTTTGATGTATTATGGATGTGTGATCGAAGTCTGGAGTGTGACTATTGTTGAATGCATGATCTACCAGTAGAGATGTCGGGTTATGGCGCTTTAGTGCGGATTTGTGTTGGTTAATTCTTTCAGATAAAGGTTTGCTGGTTTCTCCTTTGTATATTGCCTGGCAGGATTTGCATGGTATTTTATGAACCACATTCGCTCTATCTTCTGGTTTGTAGATTTGTTTTGTATCAGGGTGACGGAAGATGCTTCTTAAATTCTGGTTGGGTTGATATCTGGTTGTAATATTGTGTTTTTTTAAACTTCTGGCTATTCTTTCACAGCCATAGCTGTAAGGTAGGGAGCAAAACATGTTCGGGGTTGAGATCTGTCTATTGTTCGTGGATGGAATTTTTGGTGCATATAATTGCTTTTTGATGAATTCTTTAGGATAATTATTGCTTTGAAGTTCTTGAAATAATCTAGCTTTTTCAATTTTTTCATCAGTTTTATCCGTAAAATGTGTAGTCAACCTCTTGGATAGTGTTTTGACCACCGCAACCTTATGACAGATAGGACCAAAAGAATTGAAGTTCAGGTAACTTCCTGTGTGGGTTGGTTTTCGATAAATTTTCGTTTCAATTTTATTTTGATTTCTGGTCAGTTGTAAGTCCAAAAATGGTAGAGACCCATTTTCTTCTAATTCATAAGTGAATTTCAGAAAGGGTCTAAGACTATTAAAAAAATTTATAATTATGGAAACATCCACCTCTGTGATGCATAATACATCATCAATGTAGCGTTTCCACATTAAAATTTGTAGTTGTGTGGATTCAACGATTAACTTATCAATCTTATCCATGAAGACATTGGCTAATGCAGATGATATAGGATTTCCCATTGGAAGTCCCTTGACCTGTTTGAAATATCTGTTCTTATAGAAGAAGTAATTAAATGATAGGCAGAGTTTGATCAGTTCTATGAGAGCCTCCTTTGGGATAGGGAGGGGTAAGTCTGGGTGGGAATTTATGAATTCTTGTAGAGCAAGGATTGCTTCGTCATGTGGGATGGAAGTATAAAGGGATTCTATATCAAAAGATATGATCCGGCTGCCTGGTGAAACTGGTGATGCATATCGGTTTTTTCCAACTGTTTAAGAAAGTCTAAGCCTTTCCATTGTTCTGGCTATTAAACACTTGGCAACAAAAAACACAACCCCAATCTCACCAAAATACTGTTATTAATCTTTCTAATCAATCAATTACACCCGAAATTACGACACTTCTATCAAAAGGCTTGAACTTCGTACCTTCCAAAAAACTGATAGCCAGAATAGATGCATATATTTAGAAAAATACGTATATTGAATTTATAAATATTTTTATTTTTTCGACATTTCGAGGGGCCTCTCTATTATTATTATTTATTTAAGTAACCCAGGTTCCTGGAGCGTACAGAAGTCGCCAACTACCCGGGATGTCCTTCTGACCTAAGTCTTCTTGGATTTATATAAAATGCCAGTGGAAGTCCAATTAATGAGGTGTCGCCAGGCAGATTTCTTTCTTGGGAGATTTTCTAGGGATGCTGGACATATGTTGGTGATACCTAGGAGAGTGGCTGTCTGAGGGCCTCTCTATCGAAGATGTTTATATTTTGAAATAAAACGCGTGAGCACGCGTGCACCACTCTCGTTCTACAAGACTAACGAAGAAATTATCTCTGCGTGATTTAAATATTACATCGAGTAGTTCCGGGAGGATATTAATCTATTAAATAAAGGTCGTCTCACCCGTCAAAATAGAAACTAAAAGTAAAACGTTATCTATTAACCGTCTCCGAAAACTAGCGGCTCGGATAGATATGCTAGTGTTATGGCTTTGTTACCGACCTGAGTCCGGTAGTTTGCGGAGATGGCCAATAGATGGCGTTTTACTAAAGGGGCGCTGAATGGATCTTTGCTAATCTTCTTCAACAAAACTACTAATTCAATTATTTAAAATATTTACATATATTGGGGCTAAAGATATAGTCTAACATATTTGGTATACAAATATGTAGTGCGCATATATGTGAGAATCGATTTGAATTGGTGTCGACTCTCTTTTCTCTGTGGTGGAATCTTGCCGATTCCCCGTTTGCTCTGTGACAGCGAAGGTGCTGTCAACTGGAAGTTGGGATTGGATTGGTGAATTTTGCGGTCGTGATGGCAGGAGTGAGGACACAAGATAGGTTGGTCAAGGGAACCGATGTTGACAGACAGAGAACATGGAGGAGAGTGAGCTTACGCCCCGCGATTTACGCTGGATCACAAGACACATCTAGTACGGATGAGACTCGGAGACGCTACTGAGGCTTCCCCAGTCGGGTGGTGTCACGTGACCTCTATTGAGCTTCTGATTGGTCATTCATTACATCATGGAAGATGAGGAATCGCCTTGATTGGTCCAAACGACTGGGAAGCCATCTTTGATAGTTATAGCAGAAAATGTGAGAATGGAGCATTGACCTGTATAAAGTTGTTTTCAGCAAATTCAACTCCGGGGTCCTTTGTCTTGGAGTTTTCTGGAATAAAAGTGTCATTGACCTAGCGCTAATGATGCGAGATGGGAATCTTTCCTCTTAACTCTAGGCCTAACTGAAATCGTTTATTAATATCTATAATCGTATTATCTCTTTTGTTTTCTCTGTCTGTCTGACATACAGTCCGTATTTTATTTGGCTCTTAGCAGTTCATCATGTCATACAGTAAGTTGCTACAGGGTACAAGGTGGTTGGACATAGGCAGGGACATGGTAGAATGACTGGGGTTTTAAATTATCAGACATACATATATGAGGCACCTCTCCTTTCAAAAATGTACCAAAACAATGAATATTTGTTTCTAATCCTAGTACAGAAGCACTATTGGTGATTTTTAGAAAATGTGCCATAGCACCAGATTTTTATTTATACCTACACTCATTTCGATCTTTTTGTGGCTTTATGTTGGTACTCATGTCTCTCACTTATGCCGTTAAGCTCGGCCATTTTGAATGTTCACTTAATTGTTGACAGCTGCTTTGCTTGCAGGTGTTTTGAATCGTCTTCGATTTTTACCAATTAAAAAAATGGATCAACGAACCTGTATCAAATTTTGTGTGAAAAACGTAATTAAGTGCGCGGATGCATTCCAAATGTTGACTGTGGCATACAGAGAAGCTACCTTGGACCGAAGCAACGTTTATCGGTGGTACAAAATGTTCTCAGAAGGCCGAGAAGATGTGAACGACGAAGAGCGTGCCGGACGCCCGAGCACTTCAACAACAGACGAAAAAATTAATGAAGTGGAGAAAATGATATTGGCCAATCGTCGAATCACCGTTAGAGAAGTTGCTGAGGACCTAAACATATCGATTGGCTCGTGCCATTCGATTTTTATCAATGATTTGGGCATGAGACGGGTCGCCGCGAAATTCGTACCAAAATTGCTCAATTGCGACCGAAAACAGCATCGCATGAACATTGCTAATGAGATGTTGGACTCTGTCCGCGACGACCCAAATTTGCTCCAGAGGGTCATAACTGGTGACGAAGCGTGAGCTTATCATTATGACGTGGAAACCAAAGCTCAATCATCTCAATGGAAGCTGCCGCACGAACCAAGACCGAAAAAAGCGCGCCAAGTTCGGTCGAATGTGAAAGTTTTGCTGACAGTTTTCTTCGATTGCAGGGGCGTGGTGCATCATGAGTTCTTGCCACAGGGTAGAACGGTCAATAAGGAATATTACCTGCAAGTTATGCGCAATTTGCCCGAAGCAATCCGCCAGAAACGCCCGGATTTGTGGAAGAACAAAAATTGGCTTTTGCACCACGATAACTCCCCAGCTCACACATCGTTGCTTGTGCGCGACCTTTTGGCCAAAAACAACACACCAATGATGCTGCAGCCACCGTATTCCCCAGATCTGGCCCCCTGTGACTTTTTCTTGTTCCCTAAACTGAAGAGGCCCATGAAAGGACGACGTTACGCTACGCTTGACGAGATAAAGACGGCATCGAAGGAGGAGCTGAAAAAGATTTTTGAAAATGATTTTTTGAAGTGCTTCGAAGATTGGAAAAACCGTTGGCACAAGTGTATAATATCTCATGGGGATTACTTTGAAGGGGACAAAATAGGTATTCATGAATAAATAAATAATTTTTGAAAAACACAAAGGTCGCGATACATTTTGAACACACCTCGTATATCGGGATTCAGACAATAACTCTGAAAGATATTACAGTGATCTTTATTAAAGACATACGAGATAACCTAGTTAGTGTGAACCAAATTGCCTGTCTACTTAAAAAGAAATAGACGACCGGCGACATAAAATACTTCCCACATTCTCAAGTTTTGTCCATGAGTGTATATAATCATCAAATTCTATTTAGATGGATAAGATAGTAATTTATAAGAAAGCAAGTTTAAACCATCCACAAAGCGTTTATTTATTTCTCTTCTACATTTACGGATGTAGGTTTTAAAGTCTATACCTTTTCTTCAGTTGGGTTTGAGACAGTACAGTAAGGGGCAGAGCTTTATCGAAAACCTGTCTACAGGTGTTTATAGAACTCATATGTATAAAACGCGTAAAAAACGCTTTCTATATACACGTTTAAATACATATTTTTTGTAACTATATTTTCTATAAAAAGATTAATAGATACTTATTTTATTAAGAACATCATATCACTTTAGAATACAAAAATACAAAAGAGATAAATAAGCAATAAAAATTATTAATATATATACAAGGTAATAAATCAAATAAAAAACAAAAATGATCGTTTATAATAAATTTAAAATAAATTAAACCATTTAAAAAAAATTATAAACTCCATATATTTTTTTCTTTAGTTAAAATACACCGCTAATATAAGATTGATACTCATTTAAATCTCAAGGGACGAATCATAAAATACCTTGTCAACCGATACTTTAGACGATAATTAAGATGCAGAAGAAAGAATAAATTGACCAGACGACGAGGTGTAATTAATGAAGGACGACAAAAAGTAAAGTACCATGACGTGGGGGGGGACCCATCATTAATTTTAGAGCAGAAGATCCCTGGTGGTAGTGGAATATATTCTGAATGGTTCTATCTAAATTAATAATAAGGTTTAGAAGTAATTGAATATTGAATTGTTAGATTTTTCTATTATTATTATTCCCACAGATATATTTATGTATGGAATCGTAATATAAATTACATTTGATGACTATACACTAATAAAAATGTCAAATATTTAATTGAAATAATGATATATCAGTTTAAGAGATTATGTTGAAAATTATATTATAATATAGACTTTTTAAAATATTTCTATTATCATTATCTCTGTATAAAATGGATGTCTCAGCTTTATGGTTATTTATTCGAATATATGTAAATACAGTCATTCCTTTTCGATTTATGCGTTACATTATTTAAAACTAAATCACATTTATGGCAAGATTTTGAAAATTAGAAATACTAATATAAAACAAATTGGAGATGACACTAATCACATATAAGACCTAATTGGATTTAAAATCAATTTCTTTTAAGTAGTTTCCATTTTTGGTAAACAAAATGCTCAATTAATCAACGATTTAATTGGAATTAACACACACACCCCAATGATACATTCATTATAAATTTTAAAGTTATTAATTTTTATATAAAAGTCAATATAGCGCGCCATCTATATATCAAAAATAGAACTATCAAGCATGAATATTTCTTTTAAACATAAAAAAAAAAAACTTTTTCTTCTATCCTTACTGCGACGCAAAATATATTAGGAGAAGGTTCTTCAATATTCTATTACTTATTTACCAATATTTCAGTTTGCTGAACGCCATACTAAATACGTTGTTGTACCTTGACAAAGGTTGGCGTTCAGCAAACTGATATATGGATAAAAAATATTTTTTGATCCAAAACGCACACACATGCCTTTTTATATATAGTTATTATGTGTATTGAAATTGGCGTAAGGCCTAAATGCTTCAATAAGGTAAGTGTTACAATAGCTTTCAAAAAACACGGTATCTTCCAAAGAGGTTTGGGAAGGAAAATTTCTATGTTTCAGATATATAAAAGGAGATAAGAGGTTGTGTGTGGAAGTTTTAAGGATAAAGGAGGATTAAGACAGAATACAAAAAGGATTTCCGACACTGAATATAATCCCATAGAGGCAAAGAGAATATTTCCCAGAAGTACAAAGATAATACTGAATGTTAGAGCAACAAATCCATTCCAAAGTACTTATACAGAAGGACTAGGAAGTATTTCGAGAGTTTAGAGAAATCTGTTTAGAGAACCATTATAGAAGATTTTAATCCCTAACAGAAAGAGGACTGTCTTTGGTTATTTGGATTTCCTTAATTATTCTCTGGTATTGGATTAAATTGTCTTAAAGGTATTCCTTGGCGGAGTTGTTAGTCTTACTAAAAATGGATGCAACATTTTCATATAGCTCTAATATTTTATATGATTATAAACTATTTCTACAGATCTCTTATACTTTTTGAAAAAAGAGCAATCTATAAATATATATTTAATTAAAAAGGCATTTTTAGAATCCAATATATATATTTTATACTGTAATCAAAAATGTTAAATGGATAATATTAAAAAATCTTTCGAAAAACGGAAAAGAGAATTGTAGAGGCACATTAGTATTCCCTGAGATCATTTAAGAATGTAATAGTTGGACATTCAGAAAAGAAGAAAGAAAATAATTGAACCTTTTGAAATGTGGTCATGGAGAAAGCTATTCAGAAAGTGCTAAAGGACAAATATTTCAACCTTAAATTAAATCAATTATGGTAGATCCCTAGAATTCTAAACATGCAAAAAAAATCCTACTTTAGAAAAAATGATAAGAAAAATTTCAATGAAGATATGTTCAGCATGGTCTTTATCTTGTAAGTCCTTCCATCAACAGTTCCATGTTATTCAGGTAAATATTTTGCAGGTACCACTCTCCATTGAAGACCTAGGATTTCTACCAATATATATTTTTACCATTTACTTCAAGTACACTCATTGACAAAATTTAAGGAAGTTGTATCTTTTAGCATGTATATATATCGGGATTCAGACAATAACTCTGAAATATATTACAGTGACCAACCACAGTTTTGTCCATGAGTGTACATTAAAAAGTAAGGAACCAAAAGATGAAGCAACGAACCCCATACTGAACATGTACTTATTAAAAAAGAGACTGAGGAGAAAATGGTCCTAAAACAACAAATACAGAAGTCCATCTCTGGACATATATTCAAAAGAAAATAAAGTGAAAGAATGGATAATTGAAGAAAGAAATCTCAATCCTGATCAAGTCCTCTTTAGAAAAGAAACTTAAGTGGTATAAAACCAACATTGATCGAAGAAAAAAAGCTGTAATGACAGAAAGGAGGGACCCAAAAATCTGAAGACATAGGTTCATCATAAACCTGACTTCATCACAAAACAAGAATATGAAGTGAACATCCAAGAGGGCTTACAAAGTTGTAGATGAAAATCTTCCATCCTAGACAGACTTCATTACAAAACAATAAACTGAAGTAACAGACAAGATGGACCCACATAGATGAAGACATACGTCTATCCTAGACATGTCTTAATTATGAAACAAGAAGCTGACATGACAGCCAAAGAGAACCTACAAAGTTGAAAACGAAAATTTTTCATCCTAGACAGACTTCATTACAAAACAATAAACTGAAATAATAGACAAGATGGGCCCACATAGCTGAAGACAGACATGTCTTCATTAAATAACAAGAAGATGAAGTGACAGCCAAGAGAACCTACAAAGTTGAAAACGAAAATCTTTCATCCTAGACAGACTTCATTACAAAACAATAAACTGAAATAATAGACAAGATGGGCCCACATGATGAAGACTAGACATGTCTTCATTATAAAACAAAAAGATGAAGTGACATCCTAGAGGGCTTACAAAGTTGTAGATGAAAATCTTCCATCCTAGACATACTTCAGTACAAAACAATAAACTGAAGTAAAAGACAAGATGGGTCCACATAGCTGAAGACTAGACATGTCTTCATTATAAAACAATAAACTGAAGTAACAGACAAGATGGGTCCACATAGCTGAAGACTAGACATGTCTTCATTATAAAACAATAAACTGAAGTAAAAGACAAGATGGGTCCACATAGCTGAAGACTAGACATGTCTTCATTATAAAACAATAAACTGAAGTAACAGACAAGATGGGTCCACATAGCTGAAGACTAGACATGTCTTCATTATAAAACAAGAAGATGAAGTGACAGCCAAGAGAACCTACAAAGTTGTAGACGAAAATCTTCCATCCTAGACAGACTTCATCACAAAACAATAAACTGAAATAATAGACAAGATGGGCCCACATAGCTGAAGACAGACATGTCTTCATTAAATAACAAGAAGATGAAGTGACAGCCAAGAGAACCTACAAAGTTGAAAACGAAAATCTTTCATCCTAGACAGACTTCATTACAAAACAATAAACTGAAATAATAGACAAGATGGGCCCACATGATGAAGACTAGACATGTCTTCATTATAAAACAAAAAGATGAAGTGACATCCTAGAGGGCTTACAAAGTTGTAGATGAAAATCTTCCATCCTAGACATACTTCAGTACAAAACAATAAACTGAAGTAAAAGACAAGATGGGTCCACATAGCTGAAGACTAGACATGTCTTCATTATAAAACAATAAACTGAAGCAACAGACAAGATGGGTCCACATAGCTGAAGACTAGACATGTCTTCATTATAAAACAAGAAGATGAAGTGACAGCCAAGAGAACCTACAAAGTTGTAGACGAAAATCTTCCATCCTAGACAGACTTCATCACAAAACAATAAACTGAAATAATAGACAAGATAGGCTCACATAGCTGAAGACAGACATGTCTTCATTAAATAACAAGAAGATGAAGTGACAGCCAAGAGAACCTACAAAGTTGTAGATGAAATTCTTCCATTCTAGACAGATTTCATTATAAAACAATAAACTGAAGTAACAGACATGAGGGGCATACATAGCTGAAGACAGACATGTTTTCATTACAGAAAAAAAAAGTTGGAGTGAGGGGAGTCCACAAATCGATCAGACGGCTGGTGACATTATGGACCGTGGCCAAATTGTCCGGCACATGGGCTGACTGACATCCCCCCCCCTCTCTCAGACCTTTCCTCATTGTAGCTGCGCTCGTACTTCAATAAAACCTTTGTTTGATAGTAGTGCCTTTTGTATATTGAAGATAAATCTCT
>CP092863.1:104007802-104049737 GCA_030710605.1 Cordylochernes scorpioides | reverse complement strand
TTGCCTAAACTTTATTTTTTGATATTCAATTATATTCTTTAATCAAAGCATTCCATAAAGTACAATATATATTTTTGAATATTTAGTGTTTTATGCGTACACAAAAAATACTTCATAGATAAAAATAAATGTTTTTTTTTCAGCATACGTTTTAATATTGTTTATATATCCCGTTGTAACTTTAGTATGTTATAGAGTTAGGTACAATATAATCTCCTAACTTCAACTTGGAGATATGCAAATGTCCGATAACGGGCTAATATGCATATTCCGGATGTCGAATAAATACTAATAATGGTGATGATAATCGAATTAATATAACGTTATTGTTACTATAATAATTACTACAATTGTTAATGATGATGATAACAACATTAAAACTTTTATTAAAACAAAAGCTATATTGTAAGCAAGCCTGATAAAGCAAATTGTCTATCATGATAATAAAAAGAAATTCCACTCAGTAATAAAGATTATTATATTGTGATAATATAAAAGAACAAAAAGGATCTTCTTGTGTATATCATGTTTATTCCGCTAGCTTTCGAATGACATCGTTATTCAATCGTTCACCCCCATTGAAGAACGATGTCGTTCGAAAGCTAGCGGTATAAACATGATGTACACAAGAAGCTCCTTTTTATTCTTTTATTTTACGCAATATAGTAATGATAACCAGAAAGTTGTTCTCTACATCCTAATAAAGATTAATACCAAGTTAAAGGTATCATAATCTAGCGCGCCATCTATTCTTCAAAATAGAAACATTTTAACTCTGATTATTCAATTTTCTTGTGCGATGGGAATATAGGAATTGGCTGGCTCATCATTAATGAATCTTCTCAACGTATTTGCCAGTTTAATCTACCAGAACTTTAGGGTAATGGTCAGATTGATTTATATTGCGTGCTATTTCTAAAATAATGCATGGATTAAAATATATATTTGATAAAATTATGGCCCTGAATATATGAACTGTATTAGGAACTATAGAAACTTTTTTTAAATCAGCGCTGTAATTGCTTTACCTTTTTGAATATTATTTGTTGGTTGGAAGTTTGTTTGGAAAAGATACAGCTACATTAACCTCAACTTTTTATTTGATATTTGACGTTTCATTGTTACATTGCAGAGTGACAGAGTCACTGAAACGTAGGGCTTCACTTTTATCAATACAAGAGGTATTCACCATGAAGTTGTGTATCCTAAATAAAATTCAGATTCATTCTAAAACGCTTGCCTACAACGCGCCTATTTTGGTGGTGTTCACGTATTGATATCATAGATGGTGTAGCCTTGCATATATTACGAAGTGTTAGAACTATTTGAAGAGATTATTTATGAAAATATTAAGAAATCGGAAACATAATTGAGGATAATACAGCTTACTGAAATTATAAATTGAAGGGGACATTGAAATCACCACATCAGGACGCTCGTAATACTTTTTTTGTGTGGAACAATTGAAGATAGAAAAACCAAGACAAACTGCCAGTTGAAAACTATGGCTATGAATAGGTACTCTTTGAAGAGTCTGATTGGGAATATACACCAGACTTGATTCACTAGGAATAAATGGTGTATAGGGTGTGTATCGATAAGTTAATAAAGGTGGTAATATATGTAAGGTGATATATGGAGAAGATATGTAATGATTGAATTCAATGGAAATGATATATAGCAATTATTTGATACCTATATAAGAATATGAAAATTTATAAGATGATAAAGTGCGATGATAAAAATATGGATGCAGAATAAAAATGTTAACAATTTTCGTTTCCGTTCAAAGATTGTTTGGCAATTACTGAGAAGCCCTTGAAAGGATTTAAAGATCAGAACAGTTTCAAGAATATTAAATTATAATGATTATTAGCATTAAATTATCTTTATTCTCTATTTTTTAGAAGACAAATTTCTACAAACATTAAGCGAAAAGATGAAAAATATATTTTGAGATGGCTTGGCTAATCAGTGATGAACCATCCAGCGGTGTCCCCAATTTGATCTACCAGACTGATATAATTTTTATATAATCTGTTTGTTCCAAAATAACTTTATTATGAACCGCTCAAAAAGAGAAACCTAGTTTATGATATTTACAACAATTAATAATATGTGAAGGTTATTCATATATTAAACAGAATGTTAACGTGGAATTTGATCCCGGTTCATGACTGTCGGGAATCGAGGGTGTTACCCACTCGTCCACCGACTCTTTTTATATATTCTGTTCCAAGTTCCAAATAACTTTATTAGGTGCCGATCAAAAAGAGCAACCTAGATCAGCATATTTACAATATACTGTGGGGTATGTACAGGGTTTGTTCAATTACAATAATAATTTATATTGATTTCGTTGGGTCCTCAGGTCCTTGGGGATATTGTTCTTGAGGAGGTTTTGTTTAGCTTGTTTCCTCTTTTTCCACTTTTCGTCATTCTGGCATAATTGATGGAGAATTTGTCTAGGTTTTAAATTTATTTTCCTTTTTCCGCATTTGTAGTTTGTGGCTTCCTTGAAGGTGGGGTTTTCTAATTTTTCGTATTTTTCGTAGAATTTAAATGATTGTCTAATAATGTAGTCATTTATGTTTTCGTTATTTAGATCGTTCCTGAGTATATTCTGTTTAAAGCTTATATAGTCTGTATATTTTATCTTTAATTATTAAATTGGGATTTAGAGTAACTTCAGTGAGAATATGCTGTGGTTGTAGAAATTATAAATAGTTTAGCGTCGATAACACAGATCTTGAGCTTAAAGGACTAACATAAAGTACATAAGTCTTTTAGAGTCCCCATTTTACATATTCATAGATAGAGATAACACAAAATGTTATTTTTTCAAATATATTCATGTACAAAACTCAAGGAAATACTTTGAAGTCACCAGTCGTCTGTTTTTTTTTTTCAAGAAGACAGAGGCAATTTTGTTCACACTTGGTTAACTCGTGTGTCTTCAATAAAGGGCACTGTGTATTAAATATTTTCAGAATTAGTGTATGAATCCCGATATAGATTCTAAAAGGTAAATTTTTCTTAAGTTTTTTGTTTATGAGTGTTATTTCAAAAATATTTAGGCTTTTAAAAAATATATATCTAAAAAAAATTAAAAAGTAATCTATGAAATAGTTTTTCGAGACGATTTAAAATTTGATGCTCATTCGAGGTTATTTGAGAATTGGTGAATAGTTCAAAAATATTTGAGAATCAAAACAATTTCAATATGTAGAATTTGAAGGGTAAAATATATTTTTTGGTGATTATATCAGCAGATTAAAGAATTCGGGGAATTTGACCAAATTATAAAGTTGCATAGTAACAAAAGGACCATTTTGAGATTATTTCAATAATATGGAATTGTATAAAATGATAAAGGGCTTCTTCATATTTCTTATCTCTACTCATATTAGGGTCTCAAACCTATAAAATTGGCATCCATGATTGGTTGATGTAGAATGTGTCTGCCTTTGTCATTGAGACTAAGAGCAATACTCAGTAGCAGGCCGACTTAGCTCCAATATGAAATGGCCGCCTCAGACATGAGGAACTGACACCATGTACAGCCGCTCTAACATGGAGTACAGACATTCTGTATCCCTGGATCAGGAGCTCTTGCAGGGTACTATCAGTCAGGCCAGCTGAGCCCAAGTTCTTTAGCGGGCTTGTTACTGCTCTCCTTCCTCCTTTTTCATCCGGGATTGGGACCGACAAAGGCGGAGTTATGACAAAGAAGTTTTCGAGCATTAACGAGTTGATCCATCCAAATTGAGTACATTCTAACAATGACACATACACACATCATCCATCTCACGGCAGAAGCAACGATCCTGACATCCTCATGTTACTCATGATGTCAGCCTTCGCTCTGGTGCTTCTGGCCATCTTCATTCCCATCTTCACGCCCATTATTCTGGTCCCACTCTCGATCCTGCCCATCGTACTACCCATTCTCTTACAGCTCATCTTCATCCCATTTCTGATCCTCCGATATCTGGTTCCCGTTCTCTTCTACTTCGTCATGTTGCTTCTTGATTGCATGATCGCCATCTTTGTACGGCCAATTCTCTTATCTTGGGATCTTCTCCATGACTTCCCGCTCTTGATCCTACCGATAGTCCTGATCCCGTTATACTTCTACGAAAACCCTACTCCGTCGGAGCCTATTGAATGCATTTAGAGAATATTTCTCTTGACAACAATCACTCGTACCTCATATAAGAAGCTATTTGCTGTTAAAAAATAATATTTTATCTTTTTTTTTCAAGGGCCTATAAATGATATATTTACCATTTTGCTACATATATGAGATTCATAAAAAATATTCTATGTTCTCATTTTTTAGAGTTAGCTTCTGGAGCGTATCCATAGATCGTAAACTACCCGGGCTGTTCTGTGATAAAGGAGTCTGTCTTAGTAGCCTTAGTGGACCAGTTCACCAAGTGTTTCCAGGTATATAATCATATACTCCTGTAGAAGGGTTTGTAACACCCGAAAGCTCTAGATGAATATTGTCACGGTAGTGATAACGAGTATAACAAAAGTTTAAGTAAAAATAATTTATTTATAAAATGCAAACTATTGCTAAGAATTTATTTACAAGTAATAATATACAAGAATGGTAAGGGGTGATGACTATGCAAATATTTATGATGATATACCACAGAATATTTAAAATAATTATTCAGTGATATTGCCCCCTTCCTAGATGAACAGCGTCCCGCTGTAATTATCACTTGAACAGATCAGCTTGGTCCTCAGGGTCATGGTAGGGTTTCATTCTCAGTACATGGACCAGGTCTCTTGTTTGGCGTCTCCTGGTTGGTTGGTCCACAGGTTCAACTTCGAAGGTCACGTCAGAGAGTTTCCGAGTAACCCTGTATGGCCCGAAGTACCTTTTCATTAGTTTTTCTGAGAGTCCCACCTTTCTTATCGGGATGAAAATCCATACCAGGTCACCAACGTTGTAATCCATTGCCTCGTGCTTTGAGTCATATCTAGCCTTGTCCTTTTCTTGGGCTTTCAAGGTTTCTAATCTTGCTAGCTGCCTAGTCTCTTCGACTCGTGAGGCAATCTTCTGACTGTAATCCTCTTGGAGATCTTCATGCGGATTTGGGAAAAGAGTGTCTACAGTTGTTTCGACTTCGCGTCCATGAATCAGTTTAAAAGGGGTAAAACCTGTCGTATCTTGTTTTGCGGTGTTGTAGGCGAACGTGACGTAGGGCAGGATTACGTCCCAGTCCTTCTGTTCAACACTTGCATACATAGCGATCATGTTGGCTAAGGTTTTGTTTAACCTCTCCGTCAGTCCATTCGTCTGGGGATGATACGCTGTCGTGAACCGATGTATCGACGAGCATTGATTGGTGAGTTCCGCAATCAACTTGGATTGGAATACTCGTCCTCGGTCCGTGATGATTTCTCTGGGGGCTCCGTGCTTGAGAACAACATCTTCCATTAAGAACTTGGCTGCTTCCTTTGCTTCCCCTGTGGGTAAGGCTTTAGTAACGGCAAATCGAGTAAGATAGTCAGTACAGACTATGATCCATTTATTACCAGTATCAGACTTGGGAAATCTTCCAAGGAGGTCCATTCCAACTCTTTGAAAAGGGGAGGTTGCAGGAGGTATGGCTTTAAGTAGTCCGGGTGGCTTTTGAGTTGATTGTTTCTTTCTTTGGCACTCTTTACAATGAGCGACATACTTCCGTATGTCCCGGAGAAGTCCTGGCCAGAAATATTTGTTTTTAACTCTCTCATATGTCTTCGAAAATCCAAGATGACCTGCTGTGGGAGCGTCATGTAAACTTTTCAGTAGTTCTAAGCGTAAGTGCTTGGGAATAACTAAAAGGTGTTGGTTTCCCAGGGGGTCGAAATTCTTTTTGTATAAGGTTCCTTTTAACATTTCATAACCTTTCGATTCGGCACCAAATCTTTCTGTTTCCTCTATCAATTTACTAATTTTAGGATCTTTTCTTTGTTCAGCCTCGAAGCACGTCAGAGCAGTTATTGAGGGTATATCATCATCCTCATCATTGTATGCTTCTTCCGATTCAAGTTGGAGAGGATTTCGAGAAAGACAGTCGGCATCTTGGTGTTTGCGTCCACTTTTATAAACAACCGTTACATTGTATTCTTGGAGTTTTAAAGCCCATCTTGCTAGTCTTCCTGTCGGGTCCTTCAGGTTAGATAACCAGCAAAGAGCGTGGTGGTCAGTGACGATGACAAACTCACGACCAAAAAGGTACGGTCGAAATTTGTTGATGGCCCATATTGCGGCCAAGCATTCTCTTTCCGTTGTTGAGTAATTCTTCTCCGCCTTAGATAAAGTTCTTGAAGCATAACCAACTGGCCGCTCTTTCCCATCGTTGATCTGTACGAGGACAGCTCCAATTCCATAACCGCTGGCGTCAGTATGGAGCTCGGTTGGCAGTTGTTCTTCGAAATAGGCAAGAACAGGTTCAGACATCAATGCTTTTTTCAAGGAATCAAAAGCATCCTGTTGGTCAGAGTTCCACATGAATTTATTATCTTTTTTGAGTACTTCATGTAAAGGAGCAGCTTTCTCAGCAAAATTTTCGATAAATCTACGATAATAGGAACATAGGCCAATGAAGCTTCTCACATCTGTTATAGATTTTGGGGTCGGAAACTTGGCGATAGCTTCAATCTTTCTGGATCGGGATAAATACCTTTACTATCGACGAGGTGTCCAAACACTCTTATTCGTTTGGTTCCGAAAAGGCACTTTTTGGGGTTGAGGCGTAGCTCGGCTTTGTCGAGACATTGTAGTATGATTTCAAGCCGGTGTAAATGTTCGTTGAACGATTTGGAATACACCACAATGTCGTCTAAATAACAGAGGGCCATCGTCCATTTCAGACCTTTCAATATCTTGTCCATCATGCGCTCGAATGTTGCAGGGGCATTGCACAGGCCAAAGGGCATGACTAGGAATTCGTAGAGTCCATCAGGGGTAATAAAGGCAGTTTTTTCTCTATCTGCTTCGTCGACTTCTATTTGCCAATACCCTGAACGAAGGTCCATTGATGAATAAAATTTAGCTCCTTTCAGAGAGTCAAGTGTATCATCGATTCGGGGTAGTGGGTAAACGTCTTTTTTAGTAACTTTGTTTAGTCGTCTGTAATCCACACAGAAACGCCAGTTACCATCCTTCTTCTTCACTAAAATAACCGGCGATGACCATGGACTTTCTGAATGACGTATAATCCCGGCGTCTAGCATTTTGTCCACTTCCGTTTGGATTGCTTGACGTTCTGTAGGGGAGACTCGATATGGTCTATGCTTAATAGGCTGATGGTTTCCAGTTTCAATTTTATGTTTGGTTACTGAAGTTTGCTTTACTGGTTCATTATTTTTATCAAATATTTTATCATATCGTTTTAAAATTGATAAGATTTGAGACTGCTGCTCTTCTGATAAATCATCACTAATTAAATTTTGTAAAAACTTAAAGTCACTTTTATCAGCATGACTGGCATGATTCGCATTTTTCGCCTCCTTATTAAATTCAGAACATTCTGAAATAGCCGTCAAGTTATTTTCTTCGACCCTTTGAATTTTTCCTAGGCACATTCCCTTAGGGACTATTTGAGCTGTGGTGCTAGAATTTACGATCCAAAGTTTTCCTTTATTATGGGAAAGCCTGAATAATGCACAGGGAAGTGTTAACCCTTTTCCTATTAATACCTTTTTCGAAGGTTCAAAAAGTACCTGATTTTGCCCATTAAGCTCTTCACTCATAACATTTATTAGTTTGGTAGATTCGGCTGGGATTACGACGCTTCTGCTAGCCACAACCTTTCCCATGGAAGCTGGTGAATTTAGTACATCTTTGGCCTCTTCCTATCTGATTTCGGCGCGTCCACAATCAATCACGGCATTTGATGCCTCTAGGAAATCCCATCCGAGGATAATACTTGGGTTACTATTAGGGAGGACGATAAACTCAAGCGGCTGTTCCAATCCATTGATGCTCAAGCTGATTGTGCATCGGCCGATCGATGTAACATTCTTGCCATCAGCAACTTTCAGAGTCATTCCGCTATCCTTGAACATGGTCTTTTTTTAATTGTCGTCTTAATCCATCAGAGATAACTGAAAAAGAGGAACCTGAATCGACCAGAGCAGAAAATGCAATGTCATCAATGATGATTTCGATATAATTTTGTTGTAATTTAGCGGCTGTCGACGATGGAGGGTTTTTCACACCCGCGGCTTCCCCCTCGAAAGAAGACGCGACGCTTAGTTTTTTTCTAGATTGTAGCGGCGTGGGGATTGGCTTGTATGGCGGCCTGGGGAAATGGACTGGCGTCTTGGGGATCTTCCTCTGTTTGGATACGGCGATTGTCTGCGGTAGATTTGGCTTCTTATGGCTTGGTGGTTACCCATTTGAGGTTCTTGGGTGCTTGGTACATGTCCTTCGGGTCTCTGCGTCCATTGTCGGCGTTCTCTACAATATCGCTTAACATGGCCTGGGCGGCCGCAATTAAAACATATTGGGATGTTGTCATGCGTCCTCCATTCATCCGTTCTTCGTTGTGGTGGCGTCTGGTTATATATGGGCGTTTGGGTAGGGTACTGACGTCGTGGAACCTGGTTGAATGTACGTGTTTGGTTGGGGTACGACTGTCGTGGCGGAGGCCTTTGAATAGGCTTCGAAATTGCAGCTACGTTTTTTTCAATCTCTTCTCGGATAATTTCTTTCAGAGAAGATGGTTCAGGGGTAGTTGGCTCCGGATTTAGTGCGCGATGAACTTCTTCACGCACGATGCGTCGGATTAAGTCTTCCATTGATTCAGAGTCTGCTGAATCGATGGCGGCAACATTCGGTAGTCTGTCGAATACTACACGTTTTTTTACACGTTTTTTATTTGAAGCCTCGATTTTTCGGCACCATTTGATGAACTCATCGATACTTGCAATGTCTAAAATGATGATTGACTGATATATCTCCTCCGATATTCCTTTCGTCAAGTGTGCAACTATTTCATTTTCCATCATAGCCGGATTCACTTCTCTGCACAGATGGAGAACATCTTGAATGTAAGAATCACTGGTCTCCTCCTTCCCCTGAGCTCGAGTTTTGAGGTTTTCTGCGAGTTGATCTTTTTGGGTGACATGATGTCCGAAATTCTGAGAAAACATTTTCACAAAAATATCCCATGAATTAATTTTCTCTTCAACATTTTCGTACCATCTGTGCGCTGTTCCTTGGAGGAAAAAATAAACATTTGCGAGGCACATTGAATCATCCCAGCAGTTGTAGCGAGCGACGCGATGGAATTCTTTCAACCATTTTTCTGGATTCTGGTTGCGTTCTCCAGTAAAAATAGAAGGGTTTCTAAAAGGTTGAAAATGGTACTCACCCATTTTTGTCTGTGTCTCTTGCTTGATCATAGCGATGTTTTCTTGAGGTTCTAGTCCTTGTAGTCTTCGGCTTCTTCTAACGGCTTGGGCGACGAGGGAATATTCCAGCTTCTCCACCAGTTGTCACGGTAGTGATAACGAGTATAACAAAAGTTTAAGTAAAAATAATTTATTTATAAAATGCAAACTATTGCTAAGAATTTATTTACAAGTAATAATATACAAGAATGGTAAGGGGTGATGACTATGCAAATATTTATGATGATATACCACAGAATATTTAAAATAATTATTCAGTGATAATATAAAATAAAAACTCATCCTCGGAAGCCGTTTTCCCAATTTGCGATTAGCCAATTTGGTTTCTCAAAAATATTGATCAATAGAATGTCTTCTCAGTTGTCCAACAAATGTAGTGCAAAGGTGTCCACTTAATATAGTACCTCTTCAATTTGTTCTTCAGTTTATTTTTAGCAGTTTACTTCTTGTATAAAAATACTGAGGGGTCAGGTGTGAAAATTGTATCTTTTTTCGATCGTTAAATGAAATTGGTCGATATTTCAATTACTATGGTATAATTGCTTTTGTGACGTACCTGAAGAGAAACTACTTGAAAAATCATTTTTGGTAATATAAAATATATGGCCTGAATTAACCGTCCTTTATTCATATCCAAATTTTCACTAAAGACCATGATATATTTTATAAATGTAGTACATACATACTCGTACATAGGATGGAAAAGGTATATCGGAACTGAATTTGGTATAGAGAATAATAAAAATGAAACACCATCTGCATTAATATGTTCCCTTTTTTCTATTTATTGTCGTATTAATATAAAGTGGAATAGTGCAAGTCTGTGTCAATTGTAATGATGAACAAGACTCAGGAATATGTAAATATTGCAGACATCATTCTTCACGCCGGCAGGAGCCTCATGGAAATATGGAATTTCTTAAACTGCTGAAAAGCGCCGTTTATCGTGTCAAGATGAAATTTTATGAGACTGCAAAGATGAAACGCATGCAGAGAAAAATAATAGATTTTACAGGGTGTAGAGAAGACTAAGAATATTTCTAAAATATCAAGAAAAATAAACAATCATTATCGTCCAGAAAAATATAGTTTTTGGCAGTCTCCCAGAGGTTGTCGTGGCAGTTTTCTTGCTGGATCAAGTTCCCTATCCTCCTCTTATCTTCTTACTCTAGAGGCTTTATCGTGCCAACCTTGTACTGGACTGTGGACTTGTAAAAAATGCTGGAGATTTCGAACCGTGTGGTAGTCTCAATTTCAGTTCACTATTTTCAGGCAGGGAGTGTTGGGTTGACACCTTGTCTGACGAAGGAGGGATTGTGGTGGCTACACCCTCGTGGTACATCTTTTCATCTAAGATTGCAAATGGCGGCTCTCTAGCACATTGCTTGCAACTTCCGCGTAACAGACACGGTCGAACTTCCACGGATCATCCCGTTCAGTCGGGTCGTTGGCACCAACTTCGTTGTGTTTAGATCATCTAGTCATGTTGCACCTCCACGGATGGTCCCACTCCATTCCGTCCTGTTGGCTAGCTCATGTAGTCCCTGACAGTTTTATACCGCCTCAGAAGTCTGTCACGCCGTTGCATTTCAGCTCGCTAAGATCACCAATGTCGTCGCGAAGTATTTCATAAGTAATCCCGGAGAAGGACTTTCCGCACGACACATAATCTTGAGGACATTCTTCCTTCGTTCGCTTGACTTAGTTCAAAGTAATCGTGCCACAGTCGTTGATGGGGGCGATTATCTCGCTCTCCTCCGCTACACAACCAGTCTGGATCAATTACCTCTCCATGTCACCATTTCCAATAAGATCAATCACTCCACCTTCATCTTTAATCCGTAGGGTGTTCTTCTTCTAGCATATTTATGCCTTTTGAGCGTCCTGCTATCGGGCGACCATCTTATTCAACACTGCGGATCATTGTTCGATCCTCCCACATATTTCTTCTTTGAATGCCGAATGTAGCTTTGAGAATTTCGATAATTCCGTGAAAATATCTTCATCTCTGCGAAGAGAGATTGAATGAGTTCTGTCTGTTTCACCGCCATTTTTTTCTGGTTTCACAGGTATCCAGAATTGTCTTCATGAACAGAGAATACCTGCTTCTGACACCATTTGTTACGTTGACGCTGCTGTGTCAAGGATGGTCAAATAAACACGCGGGATCTAAAATGATCTCTGTTTGACTACTTTTACCATCGTACATTATGGAAAACAAGCAAGTAACAAACAGAAAGAATGATCAAACAGCAGTCAACACGGAGAAGCAAGACTTAACTGCCCAGTAGAGCTCGACTGTGATAAAATATAGTTGGCGCCACTCATCATGCGTGCTCCCTTTCTTCTTATCTGCTTTTTATGTTATATTCCCCGCCATCGTGTTTTTTTTTTCACCTGTAGAAGGGTCGTTTAAAACCCGAAAACTTGTAAACTCGTTAAAAGTGTAATAAATAAATCTATCCTCGGAGATTTTATTTGATTGGGTGTTGGTGGTGGTGTCTTGTCCATGGAGCAGATCAGATCGGTCAATGCACCCTGATCTCAATACCAGCCAACAAAGGTACCTTGTCCGTATGGATGTCCTCTTCTGGATTGATGTCTGCCATATAGAGGGCTGCAAGGATGGCCGGGTATATATGGTCCGGGGTGAGTTGGGTGTTGTGACAGCAGTTTCTGTAGGATCTAGTCGTGTCTGGGTTTATCTTCATTCCTTTAAAATGCCCTGATTCTTGATACTGTTGCCGTTGATTCTTTGTTAATATTGAGGTTACATATGGGCTGGGGTATTTTGGTTTTTGTAATGACTTTTGCTATTGTATTTGCGTCTCTTTCAGTGTTATTGAACTGAAAGATAATTGTATATTATAATTGATTAATGTAGTTGATACACAGAGGTTTATAATTCTAATATCGTGTTTCCATTGCTAGATCATTCAGTTGGAAGTCGCCGTTGCAATATATATTCCATACTTTACAATTTTGAACCATTGTATAAAACACTTTTTTTTATGTGCTTCATATAATAAAACAATTCCCTTAATGAAGTATAAATACATGATATAAGCGAACTTTTGGAAAAAATATTTGTTAATAATTGAAAATATGTAAAAAAATATAAATGATATACAGTTAAACCTGTCTATAGCGCCCCCTCTAAATAGCGCCTTCCTCTCTATAGCGCCCGATTTTAAACATTAAAATGTAAACATTTTACGATAAAAGTGACCAGTCTATAGCACCCCCTCTCTATAGCAACCTATTCTATTGAGTCCCAAGAAGGGGCGCTATAGACAGGTTTAACTGTATATTTATTTTTAATACATATTCATTCCTGCTCTCACAATAAAAATATCAATAAGAAATCTAGAGGGTCAGGTCTATTTTAACTATTTTTTTATTTCTCAAGCTTTCGGTACAATTACAATTATAATTGGATGGAAGTAGTACTTCTAAGTCTCCCGTTGAAGGACATATTGGCCGAAAGCTTGAGAAATAAAGATTGGTTAAAAGAGACCTGGCCCTGTGGATAACTTATCGATTTTTTTAAATATTTATTTTTGTAAGTGAAATGTAAATCTCTATGTGAAAGTTTGCCAAATATTCTCAGAAAAATTCGTTTTCTCTATTTTAAAATATAAAATATAATGTGCATTTCTCGATATAAACATAATAGAAAGATATCTCTCTTATTAAAAGTAATAATAGAGATATTATTCAAAGAATTCAATTTTCAAAAATAATAAGTGAGAGATAGGAATTTTAATTAAATTTTTAATATTTTAAATGGCAATATTATAAGATGATAGGAGAGAAAAAAGATCATCATAAGAAAAAAAGAAAATTCATTAAGACCAAATCGGATTACGTTTCAAGTAAGAAGTCTATAAAAGCGCACATTTTATCTGTGATATTATTGAAGCCATTTCTTTCGTTAAAGCTAGAGTTTATCTTTTAGAGTAATAAGAAAGAAAACAGACGAAGTTCTACTCTCATTTTTAACAGAATATTTCGATAGGCAATTTCTTTAATGAATTTGAAAGATTTTTTTTTCAGTTCGAAAACTTAAATTTGGAACAAGAAATGTGACAACATCGTCTGTATAGATATTTATTATCTGAAGGCGCCATCTTGGAAAGTCGTTAATCTTGTACCCAGAATTTATGACAAGCCTGACTTATTATTTGATGAGTCAGCGCTCTACTTTTAACAAAACACACACTCAACTTTAAAATTATAAATTTTTATATTTATCTATAAAAAAGCACACCTTTTTATACCACAATCTCTATATTATTTGGTCTCATCTATTTTAAAAAATAAAGGATATCAATTTTAAAACCAAACCGCTTTTGTCTTTTAATAGTAAAAACAATTATGTTTTAAAATTACAAATATATTCTCACAATGAGTATCTTTTTTATTTAAAAAACGCTAGCTTTCAAGCGTTAATCGCTCTTCAACGGGCTTACTATAATATCGACTTATCCCACCAGAAATATTTACAAACACAAACGCACGCAGCGTGAATATTTATAACTGAATTTTTTTTATAATATTATTATTATTAAAATATTATATTATAATATAATAAAAATTTTCAGTTATCAAAATTTTCAGTTATAAATATCCACGCTGCGTGCGTTTGTTTTTGTAAATATTTCTGGTGGGATAAAGTCGATATTATAGTAAGCCCGTTGAAGAGCGATTAACGCTTGAAAGCTAGCGTTTTTTAAATAAAAAAGATACTCATTGTGAAATATATATTTGTAATTTTAATACCTTTTTCACAATTATGTTTTATATATCTTTTAACTAAGTTATTCAACCTTTTTTTCTAGTATATGCAAATTTTAGAATACAATAGAAGATCCAACTACATTCTTTTTTCATTTCGACTTAGAGCGCTATGTCCCCCTAAGGACACTTGCACGTTAAAGGTAAACTAAACATTGAAAGAAAAGAAAGAAAGATATTTGAAATATGTACAAGAATTAGTATGCAATTTAGTTAGATGAAAAAATATCAATACAATTGAAATATGTACAAAGGGTTGGTATGCAAATTATTTTAAATTAAATCAATTATAAGGAAGCGTATTCGAGTGAAACAATTCACAGATTAAAGAAAGTCTTTAGGAATATTTTAGAGTGAAACTACACGCTCATATATATACCACAGTTTTAATTTGTTTTCTGGATATGTACATGGTAGCCTTAAAACCGATATATAAGCTTTGCTCCGTTTTTATAAATATTGCTGTTGAACATTTTAAATAATTAATAAATATTTTACCTATTCTGTTACTTCTGTTTCCCCATCGAAAATTTGAATAAATATATTTAAAAACAAAAGGTATATCCTGGTCGCTCACATGAGCATTTTTAGATAGCAGAGCGCCATCTATCGGAATAAATATCAGCCAACTACTGATTAGGTTTATATAATAAAATTACCCAACCCATTTGTTCCAAGAGGTTCCTCGAAAAATACATATATTAATTTAGAAATATTTTTATTTTTTCGACATTTCGAGGGGCCTCTCTATTATTTATTTATTTATTTTATTTAAGTAACCCAGGTTCCTGGAGCGTACAGAAGTCGCCAACTACCCGGGATGTCCTTCTGACCTAAGTCTTCTTGGATTTATATACAATGCCAGTGGTAGTCCAATTAATGAGGTGTCGCCAGGCAGATTTCTTTCTTGGGGCCTCTCTATCGAAGATGTTTGTATTTTGAAATAAAACGCGTGAGCACGCGTGCACCACTCTCGTTCTACAAGACTAACGAAGAAATTATCTCTGCGTGATTTAAATATTACATCGAGTAGTTCCGGGAGGATATTAATCTATTAAATAAAGGTCGTCTCACCCGTCAAAATAGAAACTAAAAGTAAAACGTTATCTATTAACCGTCTCCGAAAACTAGCGGCTCGGATAGATATGCTAGTGTTATGGCTTTGTTACCGACCTGAGTCCGGTAGTTTGCGGAGATGGCCAATAGATGGCGTTTTACTAAAGGGGCGCTGAATGGATCTTTGTTAATCTTCTTCATCAAAACTACTAATTCAATTATTTAAAATATTTACATATATTGGGGCTGAAGATATAGTCTAACATATTTGGTATACAAATATGTAGTGCGCATATATGTGAGAATCGATTTGAATTGGTGTCGACTCTCTTTTCTCTGTGGTGGAATCTTGCCGATTCCCCGTTTGCTCTGTGACAGCGAAGGTGCTGTCAACTGGAAGTTGGGATTGGATTGGTGAATTTTGCGGTCGTGATGGCAGGAGTGAGGACACAAGATAGGTTGGTCAAGGGAACCGATGTTGACAGACAGAGAACATGGAGGAGAGTGAGCTTACGCCCCGCGATTTACGCTGGATCACAAGACACATCTAGTACGGATGAGACTCGGAGACGCTACTGAGGCTTCCCCAGTCGGGTGGTGTCACGTGACCTCTATTGAGATTCTGATTGGTCATTCATTACATCATGGAAGATGAGGAATCGCCTTGATTGGTCCAAACGACTGGGAAGCCATCTTTGATAGTTATAGCAGAAAATGTGAGAATGGAGCATTGACCTGAATAAAGTTGTTTTCAGCAAATTCAACTCCGGGGTCCTTTGTCTTGGAGTTTTCTGGAATAAAAGTGTCATTGACCTAGCGCTAATGATGCGAGATGGAAATCTTTCCTCTTAACTCTAGGCCTAACTGAAATCGTTTATTAATATCTATAATCGTATTATCTCTTTTGTTTTTCTCTGTCTGTCTGACATACAGTCCGTATTTTATTTGGCTCTTAGCAGTACATCATGTCATACAGTAAGTTGGTACAGGGTAAAAGGTGGTTGGACATAGGCAGGGACATGGTAGAATGACTGGGGTTTTAAATTATCAGACATACATATATGAGGCACCTCTCCTTTCAAAAATGTACCAAAACAATGAATATTTGTTTCTAATCCTAGTACAGAAGCACTATTGGTGATTTTTTAAAAATGTGCCATAGCACCAGATTTTTATTTTTACCTACACTCATGAACAAAACTTAAGGAAGTTGTACCTTTTAGCATGCTCGTATATCGGGATTCAGACAATAACTCTGAAAGATATTACAGTGATCTTTATTAAAGACATACGAGATAACCTAGTGTGAACCAAATTGCCTGTCTACTTAAAAATAAATAGACGACCGGCGACATAAAATACTTCCCACATTCTCAAGTTTTGTCCATGAGTGTATATAATCATCAAATTCTATTTAGATGGATAAGATAGTAATTTATAAGAAAGCAAGTTTAAACCATCCACAAAGCGTTTATTTATTTCTCTTCTACATTTACGGATGTAGGTTTTAAAGTCTATACCTTTTCTTCAGTTGGGCTTGAGACAGTACAGTAAGGGGCAGAGCTTTATCGAAAACCTGTCTACAGGTGTTTATAGAACTCATATGTATAAAACGCGTAAAAAACGCTCTCTATACACACGTTTAAATACATATTTTTTGTAACTATATTTTCTATAAAAAGATTAATAGATACTTATTTTATTAAGAACATCATATCACTTTAGAATACAAAAATACAAAAGAGATAAATAAGCAATAAAAATTATTAATATATATACAAGGTAATAAATCAAATAAAAAACAAAAATGATCGTTTATAATAAATTTAAAATAAATTAAACCATTTAAAAAAAATTATAAACTCCATATATTTTTTTCTTTAGTTAAAATACACCGCTAATATAAGATTGATACTCATTTAAATCTCAAGGGACGAATCATAAAATACCTTGTCAGCCGATACTTTAGACGATAATTAAGATGCAGAAGAAAGAATAAATTGACCAGACGACGAGGTGTAATTAATGAAGGACGACAAAAAGTAAAGTACCATGACGTGGGGGGGACCCATCATTAATTTTAGAGCAGAAGATCCCTGGTGGTAGTGGAATATATTCTGAATGGTTCTATCTAAATTAATAATAAGGTTTAGAAGTAATTGAATATTGAATTGTTAGATTTTTCTATTATTATTATTCCCACAGATATATTTATGTATGGAATCGTAATATAAATTACATTTGATGACTATACACTAATAAAAATGTCAAATATTTAATTGAAATAATGATATATCAGTTTAAGAGATTATGTTGAAAATTATATTATAATATATACTTTTTAAAATATTTCTATTATCATTATCTCTGTATAAAATGGATGTCTCAGCTTTATGGTTATTTATTCGAATATATGTAAATACAGTCATTCCTTTTCGATTTATGCGTTACATTATTTAAAACTAAATCACATTTATGGCAAGATTTTGAAAATTAGAAATACTAATATAAAACAAATTGGAGATGACACTAATCACATATAAGACCTAATTGGATTTAAAATCAATTTCTTTTAAGTAGTTTCCATTTTTGGTAAACAAAATGCTCAATTAGTCAACGATTTAATTGGAATTAACACACACACCCCAATGATACATTCATTGTAAATTTTAAAGTTATTAATTTTTATATAAAAGTCAATATAGCGCGCCATCTATATATCAAAAATAGAACTATCAAGCATGAATATTTCTTTTAAACATAAAAAAAAACTTTTTCTTCTATCCTTACTGCGACGCAAAATATATTAGGAGAAGGTTCTTCAATATTCTATTACTTATTTACCAATATTTCAGTTTGCTGAACGCCATACTAAATACGTTGTTGTACCTTGACAAAGGTTGGCGTTCAGCAAATTGATATATGGATAAATTATTTTTTGATCCAATACGCACACACATGCCTTTTTATATATAGTTATTATGTGTATTGAAATTGGCGTAAGGCCTAAATGCTTCAATAAGGTAAGTGTTACAATAGCTTTCAAAAAACACGGTATCTTCCAAAGAGGTTTGGGAAGGAAAATTTCTATGTTTCAGATATATAAAAGGAGATAAGAGGTTGTGTGTGGAAGTTTTAAGGATAAAGGAGGATTAAGACAGAGAATACAAAAAGGATTTCCGACACTGAATATAATCCCATAGAGGCAAAGAGAATATTTCCCAGAAGTACAAAGATAATACTGAATGTTAGAGCAACAAATCCATTCCAAAGTACTTATACAGAAGGACTAGGAAGTATTTCGAGAGTTTAGAGAAATCTGTTTAGAGAACCATTATAGAAGATTTTAATCCCTAACAGAAAGAGGACTGTCTTTGGTTATTTGGATTTCCTTAATTATTCTCTGGTATTGGATTAAATTGTCTTAAAGGTATTCCTTGGCGGAGTTGTTAGTCTTACTAAAAATGGATGCAACATTTTCATATAGCTCTAATATTTTATATGATTATAAACTATTTCTACAGATCTCTTATACTTTTTGAAAAAAGAGCAATCTATAAATATATATTTAATTAAAAAGGCATTTTTAGAATCCAATATATATATTTTATACTGTAATCAAAAATGTTAAATGGATAATATTAAAAATTCTTTCGAAAAACGGAAAAGAGAATTGTAGAGGCACATTAGTATTCCCTGAGATCATTTAAGAATGTAATAGTTGGACATTCAGAAAAGAAGAAAGAAAATAATTGAACCTTTTGAAATGTGGTCATGGAGAAAGCTATTCAGAAAGTGCTAAAGAACAAATATTTCAACCTTAAATTAAATCAATTATGGTAGATCCCTAGAATTCTAAACATGCAAAAAAAATCCTACTTTAGAAAAAATGATAAGAAAAATTTCAATGAAGATATGTTCAGCATGGTCTTTATCTTGTAAGTCCTTCCATCAACAGTTCCATGTTATTCAGGTAAATATTTTGCAGGTACCACTCTCCATTGAAGACCTAGGATTTCTACCAATATATATTTTTACCATTTACTTCAAGTACACTCATTGACAAAATTTAAGGAAGTTGTATCTTTTAGCATGTATATATATCGGGATTCAGACAATAACTCTGAAATATATTACAGTGACCAACCACAGTTTTGTCCATGAGTGTACATTAAAAAGTAAGGAACCAAAAGATGAAGCAACGAACCCCATACTGAACATGTACTTATTAAAAAAGAGACTGAGGAGAAAATGGTCCTAAAACAACAAATACAGAAGTCCATCTCTGGACATATATTCAAAAGAAAATAAAGTGAAAGAATGGATAATTGAAGAAAGAAATATCAATCCTGATCAAGTCCTCTTTAGAAAAGAAACTTAAGTGGTATAAAACCAACATTGATCGAAGAAAAAAGCTGTAATGACAGAAAGGAGGGACCCAAAAATCTGAAGACATAGGTTCATCATAAACCTGACTTCATCACAAAACAAGAATATGAAGTGAACATCCAAGAGGGCTTACAAAGTTGTAGATGAAAATCTTCCATCCTAGACAGACTTCATTACAAAACAATAAACTGAAGTAACAGACAAGATGGACCCACATAGATGAAGACAGACGTCTATCCTAGACATGTCTTAATTATGAAACAAGAAGATGAAGTGACAGCCAAGAGAACCTACAAAGTTGTAGACGAAAATCTTCCATCCTAGACAGACTTCATCACAAAACAATAAACTGAAATAATAGACAAGATAGGCTCACATAGCTGAAGACAGACATGTCTTCATTAAATAACAAGAAGATGAAGTGACAGCCAAGAGAACCTACAAAATTGTAGATTAAATTCTTCCATTCTAGACAGACTTCATTATAAAACAATAAACTGAAGTAACAGACATGAGGGGCATACATAGCTGAAGACAGACATGTTTTCATTACAGAAAAAAAAAGTTGGAGTGAGGGGAGTCCACAAATCGATCAGACGGCTGGTGACATTATGGACCGTGGCCAAATTGTCCGGCACATGGGCTGACTGACATCCCCCCCCCCCCCTCTTTCAGACATTTCCTCATTGTCGCTGCGCTCGTACTTCAATAAAACCATTGTTTGATAGTAGTGCCTTTTGTATATTGAAGATAAATCTCTAAAAACCAGTCTTTCTCTTTGATAATCTAAACGTTTTCGCTAATTAAGTCTTATCATTTAGCGAGGAGAGAGAGAGAGAGAGATTACATTCTCAAATATAAAAGAAGATAATATTTCTACATGTACATTGCTACTCTCTTCCCCGCAAGTAGGATTCAGTTTAGGAAGCAATGCAAGTGCACACTCATGGACAAAACTTTAAAAAGTAGTACTTTTTTGCATGTATATCGGGATTCAGACAATAACTCTGAAAGATATTACAGTGACCTTTTTCGAAGACACATGAGATAACCAAGTATAAACAAAATTGACTCTGTCTCCTTAAAATAAAAACAGACGACCGCCGACATCAAAGATTTGCAACTTCCTTAAGTTTTGCCTTTAAGTTTTGTTCTAACTGCGTTATTGTTAACGTCCACCAAGTCGAGTTTATATTATTATATGGACAAATAGTCTCCAATATGATGTGTTAGTCACTCGCAGTCCATCTAGTGACCTTCTGGTAGCTTTCTTGACCCCTTCTAGCCAGCTCATTGGTGGTCTTCTTTCTTTCTACAAATTTTTAAATTATCAATAATATATTTGCAAATACATTGTGTTATATTATAAATTAACATCAAATAATTCAAGTTGGTTATTACTCCACAAATGGACCCGAGTCCGTACTCTCCGATCTGAGTCCGATAGTTTGTGGGGACAGTCAATAGAAGGCGTTTAGTTTTAGCGTCTGTTCGGACGGTAGAGGTGACCTTTATTTTTATAGATCAATTTCCTCTAGCACATAAAATTCCTCTCCATAAATATAGTTTTATATTATTTTAGGTATATTATTTTCAATGGAATAATTAAATATATATACAGTAAAACCTGTCTATAGCGCCCCCTCTTGGGAATCACCAAAATAGGGTGCTATAGAGAGAGGGGGTGCTATAGACAGGTCACTTTTAATGTAAATCGCATCGTACTACGTATTTAAAACCGGACGCTATAGAGAGGAAGGCACTATTTAGAGTGGGCGCTAAAGACAGGTTTAACTGTATATCGTTTATAAAGGAATTTTTAAAATATTTTAAATACCTTTTTTGACCCCCTCTTTGAGAAGGTAGAGAGAAACAACCTAGGTTCCTAAAGGGAATATATTTCTCTTTCAAATAATACTATAGACTGGCGCTATAGACAGGTTTGACTGTATATATAGACAATATATTGAAAATTCATTATTCCTATTGCCCAAGTACAGTTAAATATTGCTAGAACATTGTTATATCTTCTTATTTACTTATCCCAATTATATATATGTACTGGCGATGACAATAATGGTGGGTATTTAGCGACTGCTTCCACTGTGAGTGTGGTGTACGAGGTGTGTTCAAAAGGTATCGCGACTTTTGAATTTTCGCGGGTTACGTATATTCGAATTTCGATCTTTTTGTGGCTTTATGTTGGTACTCATGTCTTTCATTTATGCCGACAAGCTCGGCCATTTTGAATGTTCACTTAATTGTTGACAGCTGCTTTGCTTGCAGGTGTTTTGGATCGTCTTCGATTTTACCTATTAAAAAATGGATCAAAGAACCTGTATCAAATTTTGTGTGAAAAACGAAATTAAGTGCGCGGATGCATTCCGAATGTTGACTGTGGCATACGGAGAAGCTACCTTGGACCGAAGCAACGTTTATCAGTGGTACAAAATGTTCTCAGAAGGCCGAGAAGATGTGAACGACGAAGAGCGTGCCGGACGCCCGAGCACTTCAACAACAGACGAAAAAATTAATGAAGTGGAGAAAATGATATTGGCCAATCGTCGAATCACCGTTAGAGAAGTTGCTGAGGACCTAAACATATCGAGTGGCTCGTGCCATTCGATTTTTATCAATGATTTGGGCATGAGACGGGTCGCCGCGAAATTCGTACCAAAATTGCTCAATTGCGACCAAAAACAGCATCACATGAACATTGCTAATGAGATGATGGACTCTGTCCGCGACGACCCAAATTTGCTCCAGAGGGTCATAACTGGTGACGAGCGTGGGTTTATGGTTATGACGTGGAAACCAAAGCTCAATCATCTCAATGGAAGCTGCCGCCAGAAACGCCCGGATTTGTGGAAGAACAAAAATTGGCTTTTGCACCACGATAACGCCCCTGCTCACACATCGTTGCTTGTGCGCGACTTTTTGGCCAAAAACAACACACTAATGATGCCAAGCCACCGTATTCCCCAGATCTGGCCCCCTGTGACTTTTTCTTGTTTCCTAAACTGAAGAGGCCCATGAAAGGACGACGTTACGCTACGCTTGACGAGATAAAGACGGCATCGAAGGAGGAGCTGAAAAAGATTTTTTTTTAAAATGATTTTTTGAAGTGCTTCGAAGATTGGAAAAACCGTTGGCACAAGTGTATAATATCTCATGGGGATTACTTTGAAGGGGACAAAATAGGTATTCATGAATAAATTAATATTTTTTGAAATACACAAAAGTCGCGATACTTTTTGAACACACCTCGTATTTAGGTTGATTCAAAAGTATAAATAGATGTTAGGCTTTATTTATTTAAATGGCTTTTATTATATTACACCGGAGTAGATGAAAACTCAAGAATTAGAAGTCAACATTAGAATGTTGATAATTATATATTACGATATATACAATACATCACAGAATAATAATATGTGGATTTAAAATTATTAGAATATAAATATATACGAAAGTAAGTGTTGTCTACACACGAAGAATCAGTTCGAACTCTATCTTTACAACGGCCTAGTTTTGTTACTCTCATTTGGCTGCGATGGACTTTTGCAAGATTCGGAAACCGATTGAAACAATATTTTCTCAAGAAACAGTGAAAATACAATATTTAACTCAAATAGTTAAGCACAATATTGGAAGCACATTGTTGTGAATGTCTAAATACAATATTTTTTATCCCTAAGTGCAGAATAATACTACAAGAATAGTATTTTTGATTTACTCAATTATAACATACACTTTGAAAGATTTTCTGAATATCAAATCTTTAACAGTTGACACTTTGTCCGTAATTATTATATATATAGAAGCATAGAGTCCTCTCCCGTCAAAATAAACGTCAAAAACCTTGGCCATCTATTGACCGTCGCCGCTAACTAGCGGCCTTGGGTCGGTGACAAATAGGGCCTCCAATCCCGGCACATATTTTCAATCCCGGGATTCGGGATTGCTTTTTTCTCAATCCCGGGATTGAAAAATATTTTCGTCTTTCTACGCCAAGGGGTATATCGTTTCGTTCGTTATATTTTTCTTTTTTTTAAATTTTATATAGTGCCAATGACGTGGCACTTACTTCGATGAAAGCAACCTGAAAGTTATATATTTTGCATCAGCATCAGTCGATCGATCGATGGAAACAGACGAAAAATGATCGATAATTGATATCTTGGGGGACTTTTTTGCAGGGGTCTGTGTATCAACTTCGTCTTTAACTTTTCTCTTCGAAGTTTCGATTCCGTGGACCGCCTTCTGGTGTACATGCAGCCCTTTTGTTGACCCACCGACGCATTTCAAAATCCTTTTGCACGCTATACACTGTGCATTTTGGCTAGATCCGTCTCGTAGGTAATAGCACCAGATTCCTTCTGATTTAAAAGGACTAAACTTCGCCATCACAATCAAGAAGTGATAAGCTTACCAAAAATGTCCGACGCGTTTTCTATTGAGAAATAACATGGTCCGATAATATTGTTTTAGAGACTTTGTTTTATGTTCGTATAAGTTGAAATCTACTTTAGGCTGATGCTTGATAGTGACGAAGCATTTAATGAAATGACATTAAATAAATTTAATTTAAATTAAATGACAAAAAAGCTAGCGAGGGTTTCACAAAATGAACAGCAGGGCAGTGCGTTCATTTTGACCCATGCATACAGATACAGGATGGAGAGTATAAACATGGATAAAAAAAAATTATAAAACAATTTGGAGCCCAGATAAGAGGTTAGTGGCGGGTCCATGTTACACGCAGGTCCGCCACAAAAATAAAGGGATGCCGCTACTATCTAAGAAGCCACTATTTGCAACTGCCCCCCCCCCCATGTATACTGCTGCATACTCTCATTCTAGAGGCTGCCATTTTGGAATGATCTTGCAGAATAACCCTTCGTTATTAGTGCATGAAAATAATTTCAAATCTCCCAGAAAAAAAAAGACCCGAAATTCAGCTGTATAAACAAAACGTCAAAAGTGCGCTATCTCATCATCTGTTTGATTACCAAAATGCTAGATAAGAAAAATATATTTTTGCGCTGGTTTTCATGCACAGTAATCCCGGGATTTTTCGAGCAGAACCCCGGGATTTCGGGATCATTATTTGGCTCCTGGATCACGGGAAACGGGATACCGGGATTGGAGGCCCTAGTGACAAAGCCACAACACCAGCTTTGGCAAATTGAGAAGCGTCCACCTAGAGACCATGGTTTCGGGCTAATGGCCCTCGTCAGCCTAGGACGGACTTTATTCCATAAGATTCACACGGGATTTAATGGAATCTTCACAATCTACCAAAGAGGTGTTTTTCTGGCAAGGTGGCTGGGCCATATCTATGGATAGAATATAGATGGCCTCAGGTTTTGACGTTTATTTTAACGGGAGAGGCGCTCTATGCTTCTATGGATCAATTTCATATCGGAAAATATTCCATCTATATATATGTATATATAAAAAGGTAGTAGGTTAGTATAAAACCAGTGTCTTCCCTATCACCAAGAACTTGCACGTTTTAACCATTACACCAAATTTGTCTAGAATACTTTGAAACAAAATGTAATAAAAATACATTAATAAAGATTTAAAAGATTTGACAATCTCTATTCAAAAACCCATCTTTAAAAAGAGATCAAATATATATTGAAAGGCCAATAATTTATTATTGTTCTGGCATATTTCTCTCTTTTTAAGGAGAAATATTAAATTTTTCAAAGATCAAAATGACGAAATATATTTTCATATTAGACTACGGAGAAAAAAATTAGTTCCGCAAAACTTCCATTTCTATAATTCTCAAGCTAAGAATTTTCTATTTTCTTCGAAATCTTTCTTGATTATTTTATTTTAATTTTTTTTCCAAAGACAGCGCGCACAACATTTCTTTATCTTAAAAAAATCGGAATTTATATTGCCTTATTAAAAAATATTTTTATTTTTTCTAACTCTCCTCTTTTCTTTTATTTGGTGAATTTAATTTTAATCTACATATGAATTTATTTTTATAAATATTCTTTGATTTATTTAAATAGGCGTCGTTTTTTTTTCCTTCCAAAACTGTATGTTTGGAAACATCTTTTTCAGATGGATTTTTTATACCAAACAAACAATTAGAAAGATTAGCAAAGAGTTATTTATTTATTTATTTAAAAGGGCAAGCTTTCTCGCAATCGTACTCTTCAACAAGATAATTATGCATTGTGCATACCTAGGGTGTCCGCATGTCCAGGGTAGCCTAGTGGACATGGCATCTGCCCTGTAAGCGGAACACTGTGGATTTGATTCCCATCCCTGGACACTTTATTTTTCCGTTTATCATTACTCTTCACAATTCATCCTTTCATACTTCATCCCTAAGGTTAGAAATAATCCTTATTTCTCCTTAAAAATAAATTTTGATTTTTCGTTCAAAAGAAACACATGCGGTATAATTTTCAAATGTCGTTCTACAATTGTGCATATGGAAAAATATTGGGAGGGCCTGGCTCATCAATGGTTAACCCTTCAGGCTGTTTCGCCATTTTTACTTCTTATAATTCTTTGAAGAAGCCCTAAATAATTCGATCTATATAATAGAAAGGGTAAATGAGTGTAAGGGAATCTGGCATGCCTACAGTCTATCGTAATTATTTCTTATCGTTATATTGTTGAATTTTAATATTTATCAGTGAGCATTATATTATCTTTCATGATACTCTGCGAATTTGCAGATTGTTTATAGAACGACGTTTAACAAGGTTTACCGCACATGTTTCTTTTTACAGGACAAATAAAAGTGTTCAGGAATGGGAAAAAGTTCTGTAAAAAGAAACATTTGAGGTAAAACTTGTCAAACGTCATTCTATAATCATAGCAGTATTATATTGTATTATAGATTGTTTATGTAAAAATGAAGGTCAATATATAATCATGTGTAATATACCAAATGGAAACATTAAGACGCGAATGTTTCTTTTCACAAATAAATATAATTCTAGTGTTCTTACTGCGATAAAAGATATAGGAAGGGCTTGGCTTATCAGTAGTGAACCCTCCCAGCGGTTTCGCCAATTTAATCTACCAGACCACTTCTTTAGAGCTCTAATACTGTATTGGATCATTCTGCTTTTATATGCTGCACTGAAGGGTGGAATCTCATGTCAGCTATATGAATAAACATCTTTTTATTTTAAACGTCTCAATTACTTCTGGCTTGCTGGAATGTCCACTCTTCTTCACCGCTAGACAACAGACAATAAATAATGTTGTAGATCCACATCAATTTGTAAATACCAGAGATAATTATCATAGATTTAACAATTTTTGTAAATATATTTATGATTTTCTTTCTAACCTGAAAGGTTCAGGTTCCAAATATATATATTATTGTTTCTCTTTTTATTTCGATTACTTTTTCTTGTATAATATGTTTATAACTGTTTCAGTTTAAAAATTGTAAATCGACGCAATTATCTCTAGCCGGGATATCGCGTTTTGTGTTTTGAAATACAATTACTTCTGGCTCTGATCAACGTTAAATAAACACAAGGTAGTTATATTGAGAATTGAATATAACGAATAAAATTGGAGGTATTTGAAACAAACATCTCTCCACGCTTTTCTTTTCAAATTCCTAGATATTGCGAAATTTTTGGAAATATATATAGAAGCATTCTTTGGCCCCAAATCTATAATATATCTCACACGAATATATATATATGTATTACTTCCAGATATATATTTATATATATTAATATTGAGAAATTCTTTTATATATACAACACAATGAGAGAAAATATCTTTTTTTTTTCAATAAAGCTTCTTTGAAGTTTAAATTTACTTTTAAAAGTGAAATACGTTTTTATTTACTTTACTTTTCGATATAAAAATGAATAAAATATAGTTGTGTCTATCGTCAGGTAAAATATTGTCATCATTAAAACCAGCTTATAGAGTTTCATTGAAAAGTTTTATTATAAAAAAGGTTGAAAGTTAAAAATATGTGGTGAGCTCTTGTTTAGCTGTCTAAAAATAACAATTTGAAAAGAGTTTAAAAGTTAAATTTTACTGGGATTAGTGGTGGATAAATTAAGAAAAATACTTCTCTTGATTGTGAAACTAAAAGTTGCTGATGGCTTGCGCCATCTATCGGAATAAATAAAGCCATCAGCAACTTTTAGTTTCAGGATCAGGAGATTTCCCCCCTAAGTTATTAACCTAATTCTAGTACAGTTTAATTTTTGTACATTTTTTTACATAGTTAGGCGTTCTTACGGCCTCCTGGCCTAAATACCTGTTTCATTATATCCAGGATACCCTAAAAACCAGCTTTTTGGTCGTTAAGGTATAGCCTGTATCACGCTGATGAGCGCCAACAGCCCGAAACGTGTACATGGAAGGTTTTCATTTATTTATCAAGAAAATAGGTTGACAAATAATATTGAATATATTATCTATATAGTTAAGAGAGAAGAGAAAGCCTAAATAAATGTTTACTTGATATTTATTCCGCTAGATGGCGTTCTGCTATCTAAAAATGCTCATGTGAGCGGTCAGGATATGTTTATCCTTCAATATTACTGCTTGTGTGGCCTTCTCTCCTTTTTCTCTCTTTATTTTTAAACATAATTAATAAATAGGATATTTTCAGCGTGATTGTTTATTGCTTTCAAACGAATGTTATCTATGGATTTTTATTTAAGAGTAGTATATTGATGAGACAAAGGCGGGGATGTGATGCTCAAGTGGTTTATTTGGTGTCGTGTTGGACTCGTGGTCCGGTCCAGGAAGGTCATGATGTTCGGGGTCTCGCCGGGCCGGTTGTAGGAGGGGGTGGAGCTGTAGCTAAGGCAGGACATGTTAAACAATTCCGTCACGGTGTATTCCGATCGAGAGACTAAAGATCACTGCACGTTGTATTTAACGCATTGCCGCGAAACGGTGGTCAATGGTCAAATACAATTTATACCCGTCATCTCTGTGGTGCCGTTTCTCTGATTAATAAAAATAAAAAAGTAATAATTATTATTTGTACTGCTCCCGTGTACCATCGGTCGGCTACTTGTTGTCACACAACAATATACTTCAAACTTATATATCTAAACATATAAGTACAGTCTACTCTATAACAACTGTGTGATACTAGAGAAGAATAATAAATATGAAAGTTGAAGCGCTTCTTTATTTGATATTTCGGACGTGACATCCATCGTCAGTATAGGAATAAACTTACCCTAAAACAAACAAAGACATCTATAATTGTCGATATTCATTGGTCTGAAGAGGAATTGAGAATTCACACATATGGCATTTACACTGCGTGACATTGAAAATGGAACACCAAGAAATAGTGGCCAGAATATTATGCAAATTTCAGGGTAGACGCGCCTAACCGAGTTATGCAAATGATGTAAAATGCGCAGCTCTCGTGCGCACATGGAGTAAGATATAAGGGAAGGAACTTGCTGAAAGGACAGTATTCGTGTCGTTATTTCTTCAAGGAAAATCATTGTAGAAATTTTGTTCTTGTGTCAAAAGACACGTGTAATAACAGAGAATGCCAGGTCATCGTAAACGGAGGCAGTTCAAGCAGACAGACGCTTTTACGAGGGGCATGGTGATCGGACTGAAAAGGGCAGGTTGGTCCATACGTAAAATCGCAGCTGATACACACCTTGGTGCGTCCACGGTGCACCGACTGTGAAGAAGATGGTTGGAACAAGGAAATGTGGCAATTTATAGGAATGTCGGTGCAACCAGAGTGACGTCAGCACGTGTGGATCGGCGTATCCTTCGACAAGCAGTGGCGGCCCCACAAGCCACTTGTACCGCCAATCTGCAACATGTGCAAGACACCCTAGATCATTCCATCTCGACCAGAACCATTTCCCGTCGATTGGTTGCTAATGGCTTGCACTCATGCCGTCCGCTAAGAAGACTGCCATTGACCCCACCGAATAGGCGCCAACGTTTGGAATGGTGCCAGGCTAGATCGACGTGGATGACGGAATGGCACAGGGTCGTGTTCTCAGATGAGTCGCGTTTCTGCTTGTCCAGTGATAGTCGCCGTGTACGCGTGTGGTGTCGACGTGGAGAAAGGTCCAATCCGGCAGCAATTGTGGAACGCCCCACCGTGCGACAACGTGGAATCATGGTTTGGAGCGCAATCGCGTATGATTCCAGGTCACCTTTACTTCGTATTCGGGGCACTATGACGGCCCAACGATACGTTGATGATGTGCTGCGACCGGTGACACTCCCCTACCTTCAGGGGGTACCCAATGCCCTTTATCAGCAGGATAACGCCCGACCGCACACTGCTCGCATTAGCCAACAAGCTCTGCAAGATGTACAGATGCTTCCCTGGCCACCACACTCTCCTGATCTCTCACCAATCAAGCACGTCTGGGACATCATTGGACGCCGTTTGCATGCCTTGCCACAGCCGCGTTCAGAAGACGAACTGTGGCAAAAGGTTGAGAGGGAATGGAGAGCCATCCCTCAGGACGCCATCCGTACTCTGATTGACTCTCTACCTAGACGTGTTGCTGCGTGCATCGCCGTCCGCGGTGGTCCTACTTGCTACTAAGCCGACGCCGTTCTCGCTCTGTATTATGACTATCATTTTGAAATAAAGATCACTTATTGTTCGTCCCTGTCTCTCTCTGTCTGCCGAGTTTCATCACTTTCTGGCCACTATTTCTTGGTGTTCCATTTTCAATGTCACGGAGTGTATATACACTCATAGACAAAACTTAAGGAGTTGTACCTTTTAACATGTATATCTGGATTCAGACAATAACTCTGAAAGATATTTGTTACATAGTAACCTTTATTGAAGACACACGAGATAACCAAGAGTGAAAAAAATTGCCTTTATCTTCTTAAAAAAAAAAAAAAAAAAAACAGACGACCGGCGACATCAAAGACTTTTATTTCCTTATGTCACGAAAAACATGAGGATACTATGGGAGGCTATGATATTATCATGAAATATAAGTTCGTTCGGATGTCCTGCCCTCGATATATTTATATTATCAAAAGAAAAAAATCTTGAAGAGTTTTGTAATTATTTTTCTATTTATCCAATCTCTTCGAGAATTTCTGACCTTCCACAGGAGAATAAAAATAATTATTTATATATATATTGGTAGAATGCCCGAAAAAAAGCTCAGCTAATTAAAATCCATACAGGATACTCTTCGCCTAACGATTTTTTTTTTGAACAGGTAATTTTAACAACATCCAAATGTAACTTGAATGTATATTGAAAGTATTCCAATTAAAATATAAAAAGTAGTTTTTTTTTGAAAGATTAAAAGAACATATCTATCAAAGAGATATTTGTGAAGGACAAAAACAAAACTGGAGGATATATCAGTGTAACAAAACGATGTCATTATGGTTGTTTGTTTTCCAACCGAGAGTTTGGAATAGCCAATGGGGTGTTAGATAAATGGAGATCATTTTATGTCAGCCAATCAGATCAAGTATATGGGGAGTGCACTAAATCTTGCTGTTACATCTCTATGTATGAACTTCTTTCTATTGTCTTCACTTATATATACCACCATTCTTTGTTTTCTTATAATGTTATAGATTCAGTTTTGGAATCCTGAAAACAAAATTAGAATATCGACTTTATTTACATTATACAGTTTTGAAAATAGAGCAATCCATAAATAAATCTTTAAATAAAAAGGCATATATTGGATCAAAATATCATTTATATTACCAATATTTCAGTTGGCTGAACGCCAACCTTTATCAAGGTATTATAACATTTTAATGTGTGTCAACAACAAACTCAGCGCCACATAACGTCAATAGAATTAATATAAACAAATAAATATAAATATAAGCAAAAATATTTCAAAATCATAATTCTATTGACGTTATTTGGTGCTGAGTTTGTTGTTGACATACATTAATATGTTATAATACCTTGATAAAGGTTGGTGTTCAGCCAACTGAAATATTGGTAAAATAAATGATATTTTGATCCAATATATGTCTTTTTATTTAAATTTTATACAGTATTATATTTTATTGCCATATCTTTGAAATAAAGAAAATTAATAAGTATGATCAAACTTAAGAAATATGTTTCTGGACACACTCATGGATAATACTTAAGAAAGTAGAAATTCTTTGATATCACCGGTTGTCTGTTTTTTTTTTTTTTTTTTTGAAAGAGACACTTTTGTTCACAATTGGTTTTCTCGTGTGTCTTCAATAAAAGTCACTGTGTGTATTAAATATCTTTAAGAGTCATTATCTGAATTTATAAAACTATTTTTTGAGGCGTATTATTCTTTTTAAAATAAAACAATTTCTACTGTCCTTACTGCGATGAAAAAATCAAATTAATTTTTTCATCGCAGTAAGGACAGTAGAAATTGTTTTATTTTAAAAAGAATAATACGCCTCAAAAATAGTTTTATAATTTGATAACAGATGGCGCTCTAGTACATCGTAACATTATCTGAATTATAAATATTAGTTTTGAAAATAGAGCAATCCATAAATAAATCTTTAATTAAAATGGTATATATTGGATCAAAATATGACTTATGTGATTTATCATTTATTTATTGGTAAAATAAATGATCATTTGATTCAATATATGCCTTTTAAATAAATATTAGTTTATATTTACATTGTAATAAAACTAATTTGCTATATATTTAAATCTTCTAACTATCAATTAACTAAGTCAATATGTCTCCGGAGATTAATTTCTTTTTTTTTATTGACAACACTAGCTTTCGTAGCCCTTCTACAGGAGTACAGATATACAATAATAAAACTAAGGCACAATTTGGATAATAGGATATAAACACAAGGTAATAAGACCAAATACAAATAAATAAAAAGTGTGTGACGTTTCGGTAACAGCGTTGTTACCATCTTAACTACTTTTGTCTGGACCAAATCCAAATAAATAAAAGGTGCGTCACGTTTCGGTAACAGCGATGTTACCATCTTCAGTACTTTTGTCTGGACCAAATCCAAATAAATAAATAGTGTGTGACGTTTCGGTAGCAGCGTTGTTACCATCTTCACTACTTTTGTCTGCACCAAATCCAAATAAATAAAATGTGTGTGGTGTTTCGGTAACAGCGTTGTTACCATCTTCAGTACTTTTGTCTGGACCAAATCCAAATAAATAAATAGTGTGTGACGTTTTGGTAACAGCGTTGTTACCATCTTCAGTACTTTTGACTAGACCAAATCCAAATAAATAAATAGTGTGTGACGTTTTGGTAACATCGTTGTTACCATCTTCAGTACTTTTGTTACCAAAACGTCACACACTATTTATCTATTTGGATTTGGTCTTATTACCTTGTGTAATAATAAAACTACTTTACCAAAAGTTGAATAATCAATCTCCAGGAGCAGTATGTTATCAAAAGAACAAAATCTTGAGGCAAAGAGTTTTTATATATATTTTTTCAATTTATCCAATCTTTTCAAAAATTTCTGCCCTTCTATAGGAGAATAAAAATAATTATTTTATATAAGAGCAGAAATGCCCGAAAAAAAAAACAATTTAAGATAATTAAAATCCCTATAAGAAACTGTTGGCCTAGCGATTTTATTCTTTTGATTTAAAAAGAAAAAGTACTTTTTTCAGAATTCTGATTTAAAATAATGAAAGTGTGAAAAATTAATAGAAAAAATAAATTTTAAAGAGATGGTACTATACGAATTTATCCAATGTTCATTCGAACAATAAGTAGATGGTTTTGTCTCAGTATGAAAAGAATTCAGAAATATGATCTATTTTCATCTGAAAAACGAAGCAAATAATACTTTCTTAAGCTTTTTTTCCCCAATAAACCCTAAATACTTTCGTCCAAATTTTTATAATACTCAATTTGTTACAAACCACGGAAATTTCAAAAGTTTTTAAAATAGAATAAAGGCAGTGGAGGATTCAAGTTGCTTTTGTGGTATTGAGGAACAAACCTCAAAACATCTACTTATCGATTGCCCAGCATTTCAAGATTATAGAATGAAGAATGAACTAGTTGTTTGTGAACTTAACGATTTGATTTCCGATAAAAAATCATATTTAAAGTTCAATTCATTTTGTAAATACATTCTAAACTTTCTACAAAATCTGGATATCTAATGTTTTCATGCGTTGAATAAAATGAAATAACTTATGTAAATAAACCTTTCTCCTTGTTTGGCGCAAGTATCCCTTGCGGGATATAGCGCTTTGGAAAAAAAAATAATTGTAATTGTATGTATCATTTTTTAATATATAAAACAATATAATATTTCTTTTTCGGAATTTTTAAAATAATAAATATTGATAGGGCTCTACTCATCAGTGGTGAACCCTCCCAGCAGTTTCGCCAGTTTAACCTACCATAAAGAGCTTTCATAATGATTTTTCCAAATGGCACAGTCGGTCGGCGACAATCAGCGGACGTATATAAAAATAGTACGGACGACAGAAAGAGATATTGAAGATACGAAATGTCGTCGCGATATTTCTATCCAGGTCGGGCGATGTCTATTCCTGGTTGGACATTGTTGCCAGCTGTGGAAACTGATGGCTGGAATGTTCTGTGTTGATAACCCACCTAACTCCACCTATAGATATATTTCTTTGAAAATAGAGAGCAATCCATAAATAGATATTTTAAAATGAAAAGGCATATCCTGACCTGGATCACATGTGCTTTACAGAAGGCAAAGCGCTATCTGGTGGAACAGAAATCAACTATTCATTGATTTAACCTGTTCCCTGATATTTGGCCAACCCAATTTCTTGATAAATCAATAAAGCCATCCATATTGCCACAAATAGATCTTTAATTAAAATTGCATATATTGGATCAAAATATAATTTATTTTACCAATATTTCAGTTGGCTGAATGCCAACCTTTTTCAAAGTATAACAACGTATTTACGTCAACAACAAACAGTTTGTTTGATATACCTTGAAAGAGGTTGGTGTTCAGCCAACTGAAATATTGGTTAACAAATTATATTTTGTGGTCCAATATATGCAATTTTATTAGAAATATATATATGTTGTAAAAAGATTTTCTTGTGATTTTATATAGAATTATTTATCATTTGCTTGATCCCGGAATCCATAAACATGTGACACTGCAGTCGTGGTAATAATACTAAAAATAGTTCAGATCAGAATTACCTTTAATTAAGCTTATAAAACACAATATAAAATATCTGAGAAAATATTGCCTGATTTAAGGCGTAAGAATATAAAAATGAAATATTTATTTACATATACAAAAGGTTTGAGCTGGCCAACAGGAAACAACAAAAATATAAAGGGAAGATGCGACATCTGGTGGTAAACTTAACAGAATAGTTTAATCTATGAAATATAATTTTAAATAAAATAATATTTTTATATAACATATATATATATCCAAACCTTCCTTTATACAATTTCTCAGCGTTTGGGAAGATATTTTTCAAGCTGTAGTACAAACTTGGAACACTATACAATATAAAAATTCTATATTAATCGAAAAACAAAAGTTTTAGAATTCTCTCTAACAACCAAAAAATGATTTAAAATGTTGAGAGATGCTCAGAAATAATTAAACAACTGCTAACAATTCTCGAAGCACGCATATAAAATGGGGAATACCACGTAAACACATCCATCATGTAGATGATATAAGCTCTCACGGAGATTTTAAACTTTACTATATAGGTTTCTTATCAATTAATTTAAATATACTGGACATAAATTAAAGAATGCCACAGGTTTCTGGAGATGAGTCATTTGTTCATTTTATTAAAGCTGCCTCAAGCTTTCGGACATCTCTGCCCTTCTACAGAAGAACATAAAAGAATGAAACGCCGCCTGACGCGAAGATATTTTGTAAATATAAAATGAAAGGATTTAAAAACACGAATGTTTCTTTTATACATAAAACAAACTTCTACTGTCCTTACTGCGATGAAAAAATATATTGGGAGGGCTTGGCTCATCAGTGGTGAACCCTCCCAGCGGTTTCGCCTATTTAATCCACCAGACGGCTTCTCAGAGCTCTAATACTGTATTGGGCGATTCTGCTTATATACGCAGCACTGAAGGATGGAATCTCAGAAATGGTTCTCAAGAAAACTATGGACATAAGCTTATAGGACAGTAGAATTACATTCAAATATTTGCATCGAGCAATGCTCTTCCGCAAACAATAAAGACAAGGCCAGTTAGGGCATAAATTAACACAAAGCAATAACGCGCCATCTATACATATAAAATGAAAGGATTTAAAAGCACGAATGTTTCTTTAATACATAATACAACCTTCTACTGCCCTTACTGCGATGAAAAAATATATTGGGAGGGCTTGGCTCATCAGTGGTGAACCCTCCCAGCGGTTTCGCCAATTTAATCCACCAGACCGCTTCTCAGAGCTCTAATACTCTATTGGACGATTCTGCCTATATACGCAGCACTGAAGGATGGAATCTCAGAAATGGCTTTCAAGAAAACTATGGACATAAGCTTATAGGACAGTAGAATTACATTCAAATATTTGCATCGAGCAATGCTCTTCCGCAAACAATAAAGACAAGGCCAGTTAGGCATAAATTAACACAAAGCAATAACGCGCCATCTATACATATAAAATGAAAGGATTTAAAAGCACGAATGTTTCTTTTTTACATAATACAAACTTCTACTGCCCTTACTGTAAAGAAAAATATATTGGGAGGACTCGGCTCATCTGTGGTGAACCCTCCCAGCGGTTTCGCCAATTTAATCCACCAGACCGCTTCTCAGAGCTCTAATACTGTATTGGACAATTCTGCTTATATACGCAGCACTGGAAGATGGAATCTCAGTAAGGGCAGTAGAAGTTTGTATTATGTATTAAAGATACATTCGTGCTTTTAAATCCTTCCATTCTATATGTATAGATATTCCTTATTGCTTTGTCTTAATTTATGCCTAACTGGCCTTGTATTTATTGTTTGCGGAAGAGCATGCTCGATGCAAATATTTGAATATAATTCTACTGTCCTATAAGCTTGTGTCCATAGTTTTCTTGAAAACCATTTCTGAGATTCCATTCTTCAGTGCTGCGTATATAAGCAGAATCGTCCAATACAGTATTAGAGCTCTGAGAAGCGGTCTGGTGGATTAAATTGGCGAAACCGCTGGGAGGGTTCACCACTGATGAGCCAAGCCCTGCCAATATATTTTTTCATCGCAGTAAGGGCAGTAGAAGTTTGTATTATGTATAAAAGAAACATTCGTACTTTTAAATCCTTACATTTTATATGTATAGATGGCGCGTTATTGCTTTGTGTTATTTTGTAAATGTTTAGCATCAGGCGGCGTTGAAATTTATTTTATCACAGTAAGACTATCGATGCAACAAGATTTAAACAAGTCAGAAACAAATTTAATAATATGATAAAGAAAGCAAAGAGAAATAGTGTGAAAAATTTCATCGAAGAAAATGAATCAAATGATCCTTTTAGTAACGCATATAAAATTTTAAAAAGCTCAAATCCTCAAACAAGCAAAAAGGACTTCCCATATTAGACAAGAATCAGAAAAAGAAAAACGCATTACAGACATATTAAATGTATTAATTGCAGATGACAAAATTGATCAAGACAACCATCAACAAGAATTGGTTAGAAGTTACGAACCTTTTCTAAGGAATTCAAGCGCTATCCATATTGATACCGAAGAAATAAAATATCTAATTGAGAATAGCAATGTTAAAAAGTCACCAGGTCAAGATAATATCAGTAATAACATGATAAAATACGCAAATACTCTGTTACTTCCGGTGCTACATTCGTTATTAAATAAATGTATTCAGATGGGATATTTTCCAAGGGAATGGAAAACGACAGTTTTAAAAATTCTAATGAAACCAAACAAATCTAACGTCGAATCAATAAAAAGCTCTCGACCTATTTCGTTAACATCTAATCTGTCTAAGATCTAAGAAAAAGTTATTAAAAATAAAATTTATTAATATTATAGGCAAAAAAAAATTATTAAGTCCCAAATAGCATGGATTCATCAAGTCAAAATCTACTTTTACAGCCTTAAATAATATAATCGATATAATAATGGAACACAAAACCAAAGAACTGACAGCTCTGGTCACAATAGATATTGCTGAAGCCTTTGATAACGCATGGTGGCCTGTGATTTTAAAAATAATATATGAAGATAATTTGCCGGAAAGTTTAATAAGGACTATTCAATCATATTTCAAATTGAGGAAAACGAAATTTAAATATGAGAACTTAGCAATAAATAAACAAATACAAAGGGGTGTCCGCAGGGTCGCCCGCTATCTCCACTACTATGGATAATATTACTAAACGATCTTTTGATCAAATATCAAGTTTCTAATAGTGAAGTGGTATGTTATGCGAATGATGTATCAATTATATGCTGGCACAACAATTGCAAAGACCTGAAATTAGTTATAGAGAAAGCATTAAATACGATTGATGCATGGTGTAAGACAAGCATGTCAAACTCAAATCCTAACACGGGTCAAATAAAAATGTAATAAGATTATGTGGGGGGGGAGGCCGCAAAAAAAAAGAAAACAAGTAATCAAATTTTTATAGTAACATTTATGTAGGTTTATTTTAAAAATACTAATAAGAAAAAAGAAAGTAAAGTTAATATTTTCTCCCTGATATTTGGCATCTCTTTTCTGCTACCATCTTTCCTACTTCGGGGGAAATCTTGTTCGCAGTGATTAATTTTAAAACTGACCCAAGGTGAACGTCAGTAATTCTCGATCTGATTGGAGACTTATTTCCTTTCATAAGTGAAAATAACTGCTCGCACCGATAAGTACTTCCAAACATGGACATAATTTCATATGCTAATTTTCGAGTGTTTTCAAATCTGGCTGGCAAATATTTGTAAAATTCAGAAACGCCAACTTCAATGCATTTTGCCTTTAAATCTGAATCGCACTGGATATCTATTACCTCCATTTGCATATGATTAGGTACTGATTCTATATTTATCGAGAAAATCGAAGAAAACAAAGTAAACTTGCCTTCCAAAGATTTGAAATCAGAAAACCTTGTTTCAAATTCATTTCTAAGACTTCAAAAAAATTTTCCGCATATTTTTGATACGATGCAGTTTCACCTAAACTTGATTTGTACATGTTGCATGTCGGAAAGCGCATTCGTTTTTCAACTGCTTTTCCCAAAGAACTAGCTTACATTTGAATGCATTAACTTGGTCACACATGTTGGTAATGATCTGATCCTTTCCTCGCAGTTTCAAATTTAAATCCGACAAGTGTTTTGTTATGTCAACCATGAAGGAAAAATCCTGTAACCATACTTGATCAGAAAACAAAGTGATGTCTTGATTCTTGGTTATTAAAAACTGACATATTTCTTCTTTCAAGTCCCAAAATTGTTTGAGAACCTTGGAGCATGATAGCCAACGTACCTCGGTATAGTATGATAAACCTGAATATTTGCTTTCTATTTCAGTTAAGAACAGAGAGAACTGTCGCTTATTTAAACCTCGATATCTTATGAAATTGATGAAATTTTTGATAGGTGTCAACACATTTTCCATTTTTATTACCTTCATACATAATACTTCCTGATGTATAATGCAATGCGTATGATTTTTTTTTTGCTTATCCCTAGTACACGTGGTACAGGCCATGATAATCATGGTGGGTAGTTAGCGACTGCTTTTTACTGTAAGCGCACCACATGTCTACACATGTGAAAAGCAGTTCGACTTTGCACTTACAAATGCCAGAGCCCCGTTTGGTTACTTGCACTCGCTGGTGGGGTTGGACTTTTGCAAGAATCGGGGGCCATTGGAGCATTTTTTTTTTTTTAACAGAAAAAAGTGTCCAATGCGGGAATCGAACCCGGGTCCTAGTGGTCGAAAACCAAATGGTTTAACCAGCCTTCCACTGACCCCAATGCGTATGATGAATATTGGAACCATCAGAAATTTCACTTAGTTTTTTTCGCAGTAATGCTACGAAACCGTTGGTTTTTCCAGTCATTAAAGGAGCTCCACTGTTGCTACAGAAGTCAATTTTGATTAAGGTAAATTGTATTTTTGCAGAAGATCATAAACGCAATTAAATATATCTTCTCCTGTAGTAGTGCCATGCATCGGTACTAGTTCCAATAATTCCTCAAAAATGTTGAAATTCGTGTCGCAAGCTCGAAAAAAAACCAGCTAACTGAGCTACGCCCCCAATGTCCGTACTCTCATCACAGGCAATGGAAAATGCTTCGAAACAAGATGATTTTTCTTTTATCTGATCATTTAAATTTCTGGCCATATCAGTAACTCTTTCCACAGCGGTATTTCGAGACAAAGATATTGCTTGAAACGTCTTCACACTTCCAGGACAAACAATTTCTGCAGCTTTAATTAAACATTCCTTGATGAAATCACCTTCAGTAAAAGGTTTTGAGTGTTTAGCTATCATCTCCGATAAAACGTAGCTTGCATGCACCGCCGCTTCACTCTCTTGTGATACTTTAGTAAACATAAACTGTTGTTTTTTCATTCCCAACTTGAACTCTTTTAACTTTTCTTGTCTCATTAAACCTTCGTAGGTATCATATTTTGATTTATGTTGTTCATAATGACGTTTAATGTTATATAATTTTGGTACACTAATAGCATTATTACATATCAAGCAGATGATTTTATCTTTTACTTCAGAGCAAAAATACTCTAATTCCCACTTTTCTTGAAAATTCCTATGTTCGTCAGCAATTTTTCGTTCAGTTTTACTGCCACTTGGTTTTGATGAAGACATATTGAATACAAAAGTCTGAAAAAAAATAGTAATCGCTAACACAAAATAATAAAACGTTTTAATTAATATTTTAATTTTTTATTTAATTAATATTTTTTTAACTTACCAGACACAGAATAACTGCACAAATTATTGAACGTAACTTTAAAAAAATTTTTTTTTTTCTAGTACTCCGAAAGAATAATTTCTTTAAACTTTAAGGCACACAATACTTATGGCGATGTACATACGTTATGTATGTAGGTATAATATTATCAAAACTTACGACTTATGTATGGCGACCAGTGGTTGGTTATTAATAAATAAATTATGTATAATTACAATTTTAAAAAATTAGGCTACACATTTTATTATTATTTTTTAAATTTATAAAAATTTTTTAATTAAAATATATTGTCTGGTGGGCCGCAAATTTATTCGTTGTGAGCCGCATGAGGCCCGCGGGCCGCGAGTTTGACATGCTTGGTGTAAGAGTAACAAACTTGAAATAAGCCTAGAAAAAACTAATATACTTTATTTACATAACAAAGAAAAAATCCCAATCAAATTCAATGATGAAATAATCATACCAACTCTGAAGACCAAAATTTTAGGAATAATAATTGCAAATCACAGAAGAAAAAAACAAATTAAATTTTACATACCACATAGAAGAAATAGTAAATCATACAAAACGTTTTTAAAATGATCTCTTCTCAATTTGTGGGAAATCTTGGGGTCTAAGCACCCAGAAAAGGCTAACTTTATATAAATCCATTTCAGACCAATACTTACATATAGAGCCGAAATATGGTTCAAATATTTAAATGAAAAATGTTTACAAAAATTAAATTCAACCCAATATCAAATACTAACATGGTGTATACAAGCCTATAAATCCACATCATATAGCTGTGTTCATAGTTTGGCCAACATTCCTCTGATCTCAGACTTTATCAAATCCAGACTCATGATATCTGATCTGAGAAACTTATTCATAGATTATCAACAAATTTATGACCCATTTATTACAGGAAATTTATAGATACCTTTCTCAAATTAAGAATGAATGTTCTGAAAAACGAAGCAAATAATACTTTCTTAAGCTTTTTTCCCCAAGAAATCCCTAAATACTTTCGTCCAAATTTTTATAATACACAATTTTTTTTACGAACCACGGAAATTTCAAAGTTTTTAAAATAGAATAAAGGCAGTGGAGGATTCAAGTTGTTTTTGTGGTATTTAGGAACAAACCTCAAGACATCTACTGATCGAATTCCCAGCATTTGAAGATTATAGAATGAATAATGGACTAGTTGTTTGTGAACTTAACGATTTGATTTCCGACAAAAAAATCATATTTATAGTTAAATTCATTTTGTAAATACATTCTAAACCTTCTACAAAATCTGAATATCTAGTGTTTTCATGTGTTGAATAATGTAAATAACATCCCTTGCGGGATATAGCGCTTTGGAAATAAAATAATCGA
>CP092863.1:103926696-104007702 GCA_030710605.1 Cordylochernes scorpioides | reverse complement strand
TAAGAAAAATATATTTTTGCGCTGGATTTCATGCACAGTAATCCCGGGATTTTTCGAGCAGAACCCCGGGATTTCGGGATCATTATTTGGCTCCGGGATCCCGGGAAACGGGATACCGGGATTGGAGGCCCTAGTGACAAAGCCACAACACCAGCTTTGGCAAATTGAGAAGCGTCCACCTAGAGACCATGGTTTCGGGCTAATGGCCCTCGTCAGCCCAGGACGGAATTTATTCCATAAGATTCACACGGGATTTAATGGAATCTTCACAATCTACCAAAGAGGTGTTTTTCTGGCAAGGTGGCTGGGCCATATCTATGGATAGAATATAGATGGCCTCAGGTTTTGACGTTTATTTTAACGGGAGAGGCGCTCTATGCTTCTATGGATCAATTTCCTATCGGCAAATTTTCCATCTATATATATATGTATATATAAAACGGTAGTAGGTTAGTATAAAACCAGTGTCTTCCCTATCACCAAGAACTTGCACGTTTTAACCATTACACCAAATTTGTCTAGAATACTTTGAAACAAAATGTAATAAAAATACATTAATAAAGATTTAAATGATTTGACAATCTCTATTCAAAAACCCATCTTTAAAAAGAGATCAAATATATATTGAAAGGCCAATATTTTATTATTGTTTCTCTCTTTTTAAGGATAAATATTAAATTTTTCAAAGATCAAAATGACGAAATATATTTTCATATTAGACTACGGAGAAAAAATTAGTTCCGCAAAACTTCCATTTCTATAATTCTCAAGCTAAGAATTTTCTATTTTCTTCGAAATCTTTCTTGATTATTATATTTTAATTTTTTTTTCCAAAGACAGCGCGCACAACATTTCTTTATCTTAAAAAAATCGGAATTTATATTGCCTTATTAAAAAATATTTTTATTTTTTCTAACTCTCCTCTTTTCTTTTATTTGGTGAATTTAATTTTAATCTACATATGAATTTATTTTTATAAATATTCTTTGATTTATTTAAATAGGCGTCGTTTTTTTTCCTTCCAAAACTGTATGTTTGGAAACATCTTTTTCAGATGGATTTTTTTATACCAAACAAACAATTAGAAAGATTAGCAAAGAGTTATTTATTTATTTATTTAAAAGGGCAAGCTTTCTCGCAATCGTACTCTTCAACAAGATAATTATGCATTGTGCATACCTAGGGTGTCCGCATGTCCAGGGTAGCCTAGTGGACATGGCATCTGCCCTGTAAGCGGAACACTGTGGATTTGATTCCCATCCCTGGACACTTTATTTTTCCGTTTATCATTACTCTTCACAATTCATCCTTTCATACTTCATCCCTAAGGTTAGAAATAATCCTTATTTCTCCTTAAAAATAAATTTTGATTTTTCGTTCAAAAGAAACACATGCGGTATAATTTTCAAAGTCGTTCTACAATTGTGCATATGGAAAAATATTGGGAGGGCCTGGCTCATCAATGGTTAACCCTCAGGCTGTTTCGCCATTTTTACTTCTTAGAATTCTTGGAAGAAGCCCTAAATAATTCGATCTATATAATAGAAAGGGTAAATGAGTGTAAGGGAATCTGGCATGCCTACAGTCAATCGTAATTATTTCTTATCGTTATATTGTTGAATTTTAATATTTATCAGTGAGCATTATATTATCTTTCATGATACTCTGCGAAGTTGCAGATTGTTTATAGAACGACGTTTAACAAGGTTTACCGCACATGTTTCTTTTTACAGAACGAAAAATCGTAATTTTAATTTATTTAAGGAGAAACAACGACTATTCATAACCTTAGGGAGGAAGTATAAAAAGGATGGATTGTGAAGAGTAATGATGAATGGACAAATAAAAGTGTTCAGGAATGGGAAAAAGTTCTGTAAAAAGAAACATTTGAGGTAAAACTTGTCAAACGTCATTCTATAATCATAGCAGTATTATATTGTATTATAGATTGTTTATGTAAAAATGAAGGTCAATATATAACCATGTGTAATATAAAAGATATAGGAAGGCCTGGCTCATCAGTAGTGAACCCTCCCAGCGGTTTCGCCAATTTAATCTACCAAACCACTTCTTTAGAGCTCTAATACTGTATTGGATCATTCTGCTTTTATATGCTGCACTGAAGGGTGGAATCTCATGTCAGCTATATGAATAAACATCTTTTTATTTTAAACTTCTCAATTACTTCTGGCTTGCTAGAATGTTCACTCTTCTTCGCCGCTAGACAACAGACAATAAATAATGTTGTAGATCCACATCAATTTGTAAATACCAGAGATAATTATCATAGATTTAACTATTTTTGTAAATATATTTATGATTTTCTTTCTAACCTGAAAGGTTCAGGTTCCAAATATATATATTATTGTTTCTCTTTTTATTTCGATTACTTTTTCTTGTATAATATGTTTATAACTGTTTCTGTTTAAAAAATGTAAATCGACGCAATTATCTCTAGCCGGGATATCGCGTTTTGTGTTTTCAAATACAATTACTTCTGGCTCTGATCAACGTTAAATAAACACAAGGTAGTTATATTGAGAATTGAATATAACGAATAAAATTGGAGGTATTTGAAACAAACATCTCTCCACGCTTTTCTTTTCAAATTCCTAGATATTGCGAAATTTTTGGAAATATATATAGAAGCATTCTTTGGCCCCAAATCTATAATATATCTCACACGAATATATATATATGTATTACTTCCAGATATATATTTATATATATTAATATTGAGAAATTCTTTTATATATACAACACAATGAGAGAAAATATCTTTTTTTTTCAATAAAACTTCTTTGAAGTTTAAATTTACTTTTAAAAGTGAAATACGTTTTTATTTACTTTACTTTTCGATATAAAAATGAATAAAATATAGTTGTGTCTATCGTCAGGTAAAATATTGTCATCATTAAAACCAGCTTATAGAGTTTCATTGAAAAGTTTTATTATAAAAAAGGTTGAAAGTTAAAAATATGTGGTGAGCTCTTGTTTAGCTGTCTAAAAATAACAATTTGAAAAGAGTTTAAAAGTGAAATTTTACTGGGATTAGTGGTGGATAAATTAAGAAAAATACTTCTCTTGATTGTGAAACTAAAAGTTGCTGATGGCTTGCGCCATCTATCGGAATAAATAAAGCCATCAGCAACTTTTAGTTTCAGGATCAGGAGATTTCCCCCCTAAGTTATTAACCTAATTCTAGTACAGTTTAATTTTTGTACATTTTTTTACATAGTTAGGCGTTCTTACGGCATCCTGGCCTAAATACCTGTTTCATTATATCCAGGATACCCTAAAAACCAGCTTTTTTGGTCGTTAAGGTATAGCCTGTATCACGCTGATGAGCGCCAACAGCCCGAAACGTGTACATGGAAGGTTTTCATTTATTTATCAAGAAAATAGGTTGACAAATAATATTGAATATATTATCTATATAGTTAAGAGATAAGAGAAAGCCTAAATAAATGTTTACTTGATATTTATTCCGCTAGATGGAGTTCTGCTATCTAAAAATGCTCATTTGAGCGGTCAGGATATGTTTATCCTTTAATATTACTGCTTGGCCTTCTCTCCTTTTTCTCTCTCACCTTTTTCTCTCTCTTTATTTTTAAACATTCGTCACCTCGACATTCCACTCTAGAGAAACTTGCCAACATTGTTGTATTGTGCTGTAAAAAACAATATCATACGCAATATATATATATTTTTAAACATAATTAATAAATAGGATATTTTCAGCGTGATTGTTTATTGCTTTCAAACGAATGTTATCTATGGATTTTTATTTAAGAGTAGTATATTGATGAGACAAAGGCGGGGATGTAATGCTCAAGTGGTTTATTTGGTGTCGTGTTGGACTCGTGGTCCGGTCCAGGAAGGTCATGATGTTCGGGGTCTCGCCGGGCCGGTTGTAGGAGGGGGTGGAGCTGTAGCTAAGGCAGGACATGTTAAACAATTCCGTCACGGTGTATTCCGATCGAGAGACTAAAGATCACTGCACGTTGTATTTAACGCATTGCCGCGAAACGGTGGTCAATGGTCAAATACAATTTATACCCGTCATCTCTGTGGTGCCGTTTCTCTGATTAATAAAAATAAAAAAGTAATAATTATTATTTGTACTGCTCCCGTGTACCATCGGTCGGCTACTTGTTGACACACAACAATATACTTCAAACTTATATATCTAAACATATAAGTACAGTCTACTCTATAACAACTGTGTGATACTAGAGAAGAATAATAAGTATGAAAGTTGAAGCGCTTCTTTATTTGAGATTTCGGACGTGACATCCATCGTCAGTATAGGAATAAACTTACCCTAAAACAAACAAAGACATCTACAATTGTCGATATTCATTGGTCTGAAGAGGAATTGAGAATTCACACACACTCATAGACAAAACTTAAGGAGTTGTACCTTTTAACATGTATATCTGGATTCAGACAATAACTCTGAAAGATATTTGTTACATAGTAACCTTTATTGAAGACACACGAGATAACCAAGAGTGAAAAAAATTGCCTTTATCTTCTTAAAAAAAAAAAAAAAAACAGACGACCGGCGACATCAAAGACTTTTTATTTCCTTATGTCACGAAAAACATGAGGATACTATGGGAGGCTATGATATTATCATGAAATATAAGTTCGTTCGGATGTCCTGCCCTCGATATATTTATATTATCAAAAGAAAAAATCTTGAAGAGTTTTGTAATTATTTTTCTATTTATCCAATCTCTTCGAGAATTTCTGACCTTCCACAGGAGAATAAAAATAATTATTTATATATATATTGGTAGAATGCCCGAAAAAAAGCTCAGCTAATTAAAATCCATACAGGATACTCTTCGCCTAACGATTTTTTTTTGAACAGGTAATTTTAACAACATCCAAATGTAACTTGAATGTATATTGAAAGTATTCCAATTAAAATATAAAAAGTAGTTTTTTTTTGAAAGATTAAAAGAACATATCTATCAAAGAGATATTTGTGAAGGACAAAAACAAAACTGGAGGATATATCAGTGTAACAAAACGATGTCATTATGGTTGTTTGTTTTCCAACCGAGAGTTTGGAATAGCCAATGGGGTGTTAGATAAATGGAGATCATTTTATGTCAGCCAATCAGATCAAGTATATGGGGAGTGCACTAAATCTTGCTGTTACATCTCTATGTATGAACTTCTTTCTATTGTCTTCACTTATATATACCACCATTCTTTGTTTTCTTATAATGTTATAGCTTCAGTTTTGGAATCTTGAAAACAAAATTGGGATATCGACTTTATTTACATATATATTATACAGTTTTGAAAATAGAGCAATCCATAAATAAATCTTTAAATAAAAAGGCATATATTGGATCAAAATATCATTTATTTTACCAATATTTCAGTTGGCTGAGCGCCAACCTTTATCAAGGTATTATAAAATTTTAATGTGTGTCAACAACAAACTCAGCGCCAAATAACGTCAATAGAATTAATATAAACAAATAAATATAAATAAAAGCAAAAATATTTTAGAATCATAATTCTATTGACGTTATGTGGCGCTGAGTTTGTTGTTGACACATATTAATATTAACACAAAGCAATAACGCGCCATCTATACATATAATATAAAAGGATTTAAAAGCGCGAATGTTTCTTTTATACATAAAACGAACTTCTACTGTCCTTACTGCGATGAAAAAATATATTGGGAGGGCTTGGCTCATCAGTGGTGAACCCTCCCAGCAGTAGAAGTTCGTTTTATGTATAAAAGAAACATTCGCGCTTTTAAATCCTTTTATTTTATATGTATAGATGGCGCGTTATTGCTTTGTGTTAATTTATTCCTAACTGGCCTTGTCTTTATAGTTTGCTGAAGAGCATTGCTCGAAGCAAATATTTGAATGTAATTCGACTGTCCTATAAGCTTATGTCCATAGTTTACTTGAAAACCATTTCTAAGATTCCATCCTTCAGTGTAGCATATAAAAGCAGAATGATCCAATACAGTATTAGAGCTCTGAGAAGCGGTCTGATGGATTAAATTGGCGAAACTGCTGGGAGGGTTCACCACTGATGAGCCAAGCCCTCCCAATATATTTTTTCATCGCAGTAAGGACAGTAGAAGTTCGTTTTATGTATAAAAGAAACATTCGCGCTTTTAAATCCTTTTATTTTATACATATTAATATGTTATAATATACCTTGATAAAGGTTGGCGTTCAGCCAACTGAAATATTGGTAAAATAAATGATATTTTGATCCAATATATGTCTTTTTATTTAAATTTTATAAAGTTTTATATTTTATTGCCATATCTTTGAAATAAAGAAAATTAATAAGTATGATCAAACTTTAAGAAATATGTTTCTGGACTGTCCAATATACACTCATGGATAATACTTAAGAAAGTAGAAATTCTTTGATATCACCGGTTGTCTGTTTTTTTTTTTTTTTTTTTTTTTTTTGAAAGAGACAATTTTGTTCACAATTGGTTTTCTCGTGTGTCTTCAATAAAAGTCACTGTGTATTAAATATCTTTAAGAGTCATTATCTGAATTATAAATATTAGTTTTGAAAATAGAGCAATCCATAAATAAATCTTTAATTAAAATGGTATATATTGGATCAAAATATGATTTATCATTTATTTATTGGTAAAATAAATGATCATTTGATTCAATATATGCCTTTTAAATAAATATTAGTTTATATTTCCATTGTAATAAAACTAATTTGCTATATATTTAAATCTTCTAACTATCAATTAACTAAGTCAATATGTGTCTCCGGAGATGAATTTCTTTTTTCTTTTTATTGACAATACTAGCTTTCGTAGCCCTTCTACAGGAGTACAGATATACAATAATAAAACTAAGGCACAATTTGGATAATAGATTATAAACACAAGGTAATAAGACCAAATACAAATAAATAAAAAGTGTGTGACGTTTCGGTAACAGCGTTGTTACCATCTTCAGTACTTTTGTCTGGACCAAATCCAAATAAATAAATAGTGTGTGACGTTTTGGTAACAGCGTTGTTACCATCTTCAGTACTTTTGACTAGACCAAATCCAAATAAATAAATAGTGTGTGACGTTTTGGTAACATCGTTGTTACCATCTTCAGTACTTTTGTTACCAAAACGTCACACACTATTTATCTATTTGGATTTGGTCTTATTACCTTGTGTAATAATAAAACTACTTTACCAAAAGTTGAATAATCAATCTCCAGGAGCAGTATGTTATCAAAAGAACAAAATCTTGAGGCAAAGAGTTTTTATATATATTTTTTCAATTTATCCAATCTTTTCGAGAATTTCTGCCCTTCTATAGGAGAATAAAAATAATTATTTTATATAAGAGCAGAAATGCCCGAAAAAAAACAATTTAAGATAATTAAAATCCCTATAAGAAACTGTTGGCCTAGCGATTTTATTCTTTTGATTTAAAAAGAAAAAGTACTTTTTCAGAATTCTGATTTAAAATAATGAAAGTGTGAAAAATTAATAGAAAAAATAAATTTTAAAGAGATGGTACTATACGAATTTATCCAATGTTCATTCGAACAATAAGTAGATGGTTTTGTCTCAGTATGAAAAGAATTCAGAAATATGATCTATTTTCATCTGAAAAACGAAGCAAATAATACTTTCTTAAGCTTTTTTTCCCCAATAAACCCTAAATACTTTCGTCCAAATTTTTATAATACTCAATTTGTTACAAACCACGGAAATTTCAAAAGTTTTTAAAATAGAATAAAGGCAGTGGAGGATTCAAGTTGCTTTTGTGGTATTGAGGAACAAACCTCAAAACATCTACTTATCGATTGCCCAGCATTTCAAGATTATAGAATGAAGAATGAACTAGTTGTTTGTGAACTTAACGATTTGATTTCCGATAAAAAATCATATTTAAAGTTCAATTCATTTTGTAAATACATTCTAAACTTTCTACAAAATCTGGATATCTAATGTTTTCATGCGTTGAATAAAATGAAATAACTTATGTAAATAAACCTTTCTCCTTGTTTGGCGCAAGTATCCCTTGCGGGATATAGCGCTTTGGAAATAAAATAATTGTAATTGTATGTATCATTTTTTAATATATAAAACAATATAATATTTCTTTTTCAGAATTTTTAAAATAATAAATATTGAGAGGGCTCTACTCATCAGGGGTGAAGCAGTTTCGCCAGTTTAACCTACCATAAAGAGCTTTCATAATGATTTTTCCAAATGGCACAGTCGGTCGGCGACAATCAGCGGACGTATATAAAAATAGTACGGACGACAGAAAGAGATATTGAAGATACGAAATGTCGTCGCGATATTTCTATCCAGGTCGGGCGATGTCTATTCCTGGTTGGACATTGTTGCCAGCTGTGGAAACTGATGGCTGGAATGTTCTGTGTTGATAACCCACCTAACTCCACCTATAGATATATTTCTTTGAAAATAGAGAGCAATCCATAAATAGATATTTTAAAATGAAAAGGCATATCCTGACCTGGATCACATGTGCTTTACAGAAGGCAAAGCGCTATCTGGTGGAACAGAAATCAACTATTCATTGATTTAACCTGTTCCCTGATATTTGGCCAACCCAATTTCTTGATAAATCAATAAAGCCATCCATATTGCCACAAATAGATCTTTAATTAAAATTGCATATATTGGATCAAAATATAATTTATTTTACCAATATTTCAGTTGGCTGAATGCCAACCTTTTTCAAAGTATAACAACGTATTTACGTCAACAACAAACAGTTTGTTTGATATACCTTGAAAGAGGTTGGTGTTCAGCCAACTGAAATATTGGTTAACAAATTATATTTTGTGGTCCAATATATGCAATTTTATTAGAAATATATATATGTTGTAAAAAGATTTTCTTGTGATTTTATATAGAATTATTTATCATTTGCTTGATCCTGGAATCCATAAACATGTGACACTGCAGTCGTGGTAATAATACTAAAAATAGTTCAGATCAGAATTACCTTTAATTAAGCTTATAAAACACAATATAAAATATCTGAGAAAATATTGCCTGATTTAAGGCGTAAGAATATAAAAATGAAATATTTATTTACATATACAAAAGGTTTGAGCTGGCCAACAGGAAACAACAAAAATATAAAGGGAAGATGCGACATCTGGTGGTAAACTTAACAGAATAGTTTAATCTATGAAATATAATTTTAAATAAAATAATGTTTTTATATAACATATATATATATCCAAACCTTCCTTTATACAATTTCTCAGCGTTTGGGAAGATATTTTTCAAGCTGCAGTGCAAACTTGGAACACTATACAATATAAAAATTCTATATTAATCGAAAAACAAAAGTTTTAGAATTCTCTCTAACAACCAAAAAAATGATTTAAAATGTTGAGAGATGCTCAGAAATAATTAAATAACTGCTAACAATTCTCGAAGCACGCATATAAAATGGGGAATACCACGTAAACACATCCATCATGTAGATGATATAAGCTCTCACGGAGATTTTAAACTTTACTATATAGGTTTCTTATCAATTAATTTAAATATACTGGACATAAATTAAAGAATGCCACAGGTTTCTGGAGATGAGTCATTTGTTCATTTTATTAAAGTTGCCTCAAGCTTTCGGACATCTCTGCCCTTCTACAGAAGAACATAAAAGAATGAAACGCCGCCTGATGCGAAGATATTTTGTAAATATAAAATGAAAGGATTTAAAAACACGAATGTTTCTTTTATACATAATACAACCTTCTACTGTCCTTACTGAGATGAAAAAATATATTGGGAGGGCTTGGCTCATCAGTGGTGAACCCTCCCAGCGGTTTCGCCTATTTAATCCACCAGACGGCTTCTCAGAGCTCTAATACTGTATTGGGCGATTCTGCTTATATACGCAGCACTGAAGGATGGAATCTCAGAAATGGTTCTCAAGAAAACTATGGACATAAGCTTATAGGACAGTAGAATTACATTCAAATATTTGCATCGAGCAATGCTCTTCCGCAAACAATAAAGACAAGGCCAGTTAGGGCATAAATTAACACAAAGCAATAACGCGCCATCTATACATATAAAATGAAAGGATTTAAAAGCACGAATGTTTCTTTAATACATAATACAACCTTCTACTGCCCTTACTGCGATGAAAAAATATATTGGGAGGGCTTGGCTCATCAGTGGTGAACCCTCCCAGCGGTTTCGCCAATTTAATCCACCAGACCGCTTCTCAGAGCTCTAATACTCTATTGGACGATTCTGCCTATATACGCAGCACTGAAGGATGGAATCTCAGAAATGGCTTTCAAGAAAACTATGGACATAAGCTTATAGGACAGTAGAATTACATTCAAATATTTGCATCGAGCAATGCTCTTCCGCAAACAATAAAGACAAGGCCAGTTAGGCATAAATTAACACAAAGCAATAACGCGCCATCTATACATATAAAATGAAAGGATTTAAAAGCACGAATGTTTCTTTTTTACATAATACAAACTTCTACTGCCCTTACTGTGAAGAAAAATATATTGGGAGGACTCGGCTCATCTGTGGTGAACCCTCCCAGCGGTTTCGCCAATTTAATCCATCAGACCGCTTCTCAGAGCTCTAATACTGTATTGGACAATTCTGCTTATATACGCAGCACTGGAAGATGGAATCTCAGTAAGGGCAGTAGAAGTTTGTATTATGTATTAAAGATACATTCGTGCTTTTAAATCCTTCCATTCTATATGTATAGATATTCCTTATTGCTTTGTCTTAATTTATGCCTAACTGGCCTTGTATTTATTGTTTGCGGAAGAGCATGCTCGATGCAAATATTTGAATATAATTCTACTGTCCTATAAGCTTGTGTCCATAGTTTTCTTGAAAACCATTTCTGAGATTCCATTCTTCAGTGCTGCGTATATAAGCAGAATCGTCCAATACAGTATTAGAGCTCTGAGAAGCGGTCTGGTGGATTAAATTGGCGAAACCGCTGGGAGGGTTCACCACTGATGAGCCAAGCCCTGCCAATATATATTTTCATCGCAGTAAGGGCAGTAGAAGTTTGTATTATGTATAAAAGAAACATTCGTGCTTTTAAATCCTTACATTTTATATGTATAGATGGCGCGTTATTGCTTTGTGTTATTTTGTAAATGTTTAGCATCAGGCGGCGTTGAAATTTATTTTATCACAGTAAGACTATCGATGCAACAAGATTTAAACAAGTCAGAAACAAATTTAATAATATGATAAAGAAAGCAAAGAGAAATAGTGTGAAAAATTTCATCAAAGAAAATGAATCAAATGATCCTTTTAGTAACGCATATAAAATTTTAAAAAGCTCAAATCCTCAAACAAGCAAAAAGGACTTCCCATATTAGACAAGAATCAGAAAAAGAAAAACGCATTACAGACATATTAAATGTATTAATTGTAGATGACAAAATTGATCAAGACAACCATCAACAAGAATTGGTTAGAAGTTACGAACCTTTTCTAAGGAATTCAAGCGCTATCCATATTGATACCGAAGAAATAAAATATCTAATTGAGAATAGCAATGTTAAAAAGTCACCAGGTCAAGATAATATCAGTAATAACATGATAAAATGCGCAAAGACTCTGATACTTCCGGTGCTACATTCGTTATTAAATAAATGTATTCAGATGGGATATTTTCCAAGGGAATGGAAAACGACAGTTTTAAAAATTCTAATGAAACCAAACAAATCTAACGTCGAATCAATAAAAAGCTCTCGACCTATTTCGTTAACATCTAATCTGTCTAAGGTCTACGAAAAAGTTATTAAAAATAAAATTTATTAATATTATAGGCAAAACAGTTTATTAAGTCCCAAATAGCATGGATTCATCAAGTCAAAATCTACTTTTACAGCCTTTAATAATATAATCGATATAATAATGGAACACAAAACCAAAGAACTGACAGCTCTGGTCACAATAGATATTGCTGAAGCCTTTGATAACGCATGGTGGCCTGTGATTTTAAAAATAATATATGAAGATAATTTGCCGGAAAGTTTAATAAGGACTATTCAATCATATTTCAAATCGAGGAAAACGAAATTTAAATATAAGAACTTAACAATAAATAAACAAATTACAAAGGGGTGTCCGCAGGGTGGCCCGCTATCTCCACTACTATGGATAATATTACTAAACGATCTTTTGATCAAATATCAAGTTCCTAATAGTGAAGTCGTATGTTATGCGGATGATGTATCAATTATATGCTGGCACAACAAATGCAAAGACCTGAAATTAGTTATAGAGAAAGCATTAAATACGATTGATGTATGGTGTAAGAGTAACAAACTTGAAATAAGTCTAGAAAAAAAACTAATATACTTTATTTACATAACAAAGAAAAAATCCCAATCAAATTCAATGATGAAATAATCATACCAACTCTGAAGACCAAAATTTTAGGAATAATAATTGCAAATCACAGAAGAAGAAACAAATTAAATTTTACATACCATATAGAATAAATAGTAAATCATACAAAACGTTTTAAAAATGATCTCTTCTCAATTTGTGGGAAATCTTGGGGTCTAAGCACCCAGAAAAGGCTAACTTTATATAAATCCATTTTCAGACCAATACTTACATATAGAGCCGAAATTTGGTTCAAATATTTAAATAAAAAAATGTTTACAAAAATTAAATTCAACCCAATATCAAATACTAACATGGTGTATACAAGCCTATAAATCCACATCATATAGCTGTGTTCATAGTGTTGGCTTCTGTAGGCGTCCTTACTGGGATAAATAAAGAGGGGATTCCATTTAGTTATTTAATTATTATATATATTTATTAAGGAGCGACCCGCTCCAATACAAAAATTAGCAACAAACAAAAGCGAGTGTAATGGAACAAGGTAAACAAAGTCTCTGCCACGTAGAGGTTGCGTCATCCCTCGCCAGCCAATCGGAGAGCGCCATTCAGGGTTCGTCAAGGCCAGGCTCCTACATTCGGCCATTCCTGGGTCCCAATCGTCCTCGATTGAACTTTGCGTTGCAGGAACGTCGTGGGTTGCGTCGGAGGGTATCTTCTTCTTCTGACTCCTCGTCCGGACTTTCTTCTGTAGTCTGCTTAGCGGTTCTGCTTTCCTCGCGAAGTCCTTTACAAATCGTCTGAAGAAGTTCGTCAGTCCCAGAAAGCGTCGTATGTCGTGGACATTCTTGGGTTCTGGAAATTCTTCTATTGCCTTGATCTTTCTTGGGCCTGGCTTAAGTCCGCCTGTACTGATGACATACCCAAGGAACTCAACTTCCCTCCTTCCGAACTCACATTTAGAGGGTTTCAGCGTCAACTTCGCTGATCTTATTCTTTCAAGTGCTTCCCTCAACCTTTCGATCATCTCCCGCCAATCCTTTGCCGGGATAATCACGTCGTCGAGATAGCAGAATGCCTTCTTGTTCAGCAGCGGACCTAGAACAGAGTGCATCAGTCTTTGGAATTCTGCTGGTGCGTTGGCGAGTCCAAAAATCATTCTTTCGAATTGACCTGTATCATCTGGGGTGATGAATGCTGTCTTTAGTTTTGCCTTATCAGTCAGTGGTATCTGCAGATATCCATGCGCCAGATCCAGAGTGGTGAAGAATTTCGCATTCCGTAGACCTTCCAGAAGGTCGTCTATCCTCGGTAAAGGGAACTTGTCCTTAACTGTTTGAATGTTGAGTCTCCTATAATCCACCACCAAACGATGATCTCCAGTTTTCTTTCTCACGAGTAGGACGGGACTAGCGTAGGGTGATCTAGTTTCCGTGACTATTCCATTGTCCTTCCACTCTCTGACAATCTCCCTGATTGCTTCGCGTTCACTTGCAGTCGTCTTGTACGGTCTCAGACAGACTGGCTTGCTTCCATCAACCTGCTTAATGTCCATCTTGGTGACATCGGTGCACCCTAATTCACCCATACCAAGAGCGAAACAGTCTCTATATTCATTCCCTACGTCGAGGATTTCTTGTCTCTCTTTCGGAGTCAGAGAGTGATTGATGTTGACGTCCTCAGGCAGTATGGGGCGCTTTCGTTTCATTTGGTCCTGTCCTTCCCTCTTCTCTTCAATTTTAGTCTGAAACGAATCCTCTGAAACGTCCAGGTTAACAACAATGTCATCAGGGCTCAGCAGTTCAACTCGACCTATACATTGGTTTTTCTTTACTCTCAAGTTGCCCTTGCCAACTGAGATGATGGGTACGGTCGACTTTCCATCGACCACTTCCAATAGAGAATTGACACAGTCGTCTACTCCTGTGAACAATACGTAGCGGTCCTTTACCTCATCTGTGATTGCACTTGCAAAGTTAATGCAGTCGCTCCCCAACTGAACAGTCTCGGTTGCTCTCAGTTCAACGCGACGCGACTTGATTTCTTCTTGCAGATTAGCAAACGGAAATTCGGTTGAATAGCCAATATGCAGTTCCTTGCCGATTCTCGCGAAGGATACGTAGGGCAGATCTGTCCATGTTCTTCCAATTAGTAGGTCATAAGGTTGGGCATAATCGTTAATAATGAATACAGCGATTTCTTTTCCGACTATGCCATCAATCTCCAGGTCAACTGTCGTCTTCCCAACGGTCCTGGTAGCTGGTGCGGTCTGGTTACCGATGCCGTACAAACTAGTCGAGTCTGGTTCGATGTCGACGTTGATCCTCCTTGCGACCGATTCTCTTAATAGGCAACTGCTGCTTCCGGTGTCTATCATTGCTTTCACGGTCTCCTTGTTGTCGATCTTGGCGTCCTTCAAATATACATCTGGCGGGACAGTCTTCAGTCCTTCGACTTCCAGGTTGGCTACTTTTAGTCCTTCTTTGGGTCTTGTGCAATTTCTTTCCTTGTGCCCCGTTTGACCGCATCCTCGGCATGTCAATGTAGCCTTGGGTACTGGGCAGTCTCTGGCAATGTGTCCAAACTGATTGCAGTTGAAGCACTTCGGTTCTCCCTTGTCGTTTCTGATTGCACGGTTGACCATTCTCCTCGAGGTGTTAGGATACTTTTCACTGATTTCGTTCCTTGCAGCCTCTCTACTCGAAACATTCGTTCCTTGTTCAGTCTCTTTAACTTCGCTTCGGTTGGGAAATCTCGCAGATCTCTGCTGAAACGACGGTGGTGTGGTGCGTTTCGAATTCCAATGCGGAGGTCCCATCTCGGCGCGAACATTTTCGTACTCGTCCAGTTTATCCGCCAACACATCTGGGTTGTTTATCTTGGTCCAATCGTCAATGAGATGATTACGCAGCACATTTGGAACCTTTTTCTTTAGCTGGTTAGTGACGGACAAATCCTTTAGAGCGTCGAAATCTTCCACGTTCATTCCTTCGATCCATTCGTTGAAAAACCCTCGCAATTCGAAAGCGAAGTCTCTCCAGGAACCCTCTTGAGATTTATCGTGCTTCTCGAATTTTGTCTGAACTGTTCGGGGCTCAACTTGTACCGTTTTAGGAGCAACCTTTTCACGAATCTATAATCGCCGCTTTGCCCTTCTGTCTCCCGTGCGATTAATTGCGTCATTTCGTAAGGTAGTAATCCTAGAAGACTGAACGCCCATTGGTCTTCATCCAACCCTAGTCGCTTTGCCTGTCGTTCGAAAAGAATTAGATAGAAACTCAAATCACTGTCCTTCGATTCGTACTTGGGCATCAGTTTACGTATCTCGCAATGTGCCTTATTACTGGTACCGCGAGACGGATCGTTGTTTCCATGCATAGTCTGGATGCGCAGCTTCTCGAGCTCGAATTCCATTTGTTCTTTTCGTTCCCGTTCTGCTCGTTCTGCTTGCTCTGTTCGTGCTGTTTGTTCCATTCGCTCCAGTTCTGCTCGTTCTGTTTGTTCCATTCGCTCCCGTTCTGCTCGTTCTGTTTGTTCCCGTTCCTCGATCAGAGTCTCCAACAGTTGCTTTGCGAATTCTTCTTCGTAAGATTGACTATTCAGGATAAGGCGTTTTAAGTCGACGATCCTGCTCTCTGGCGGTACTACCTCGCCGAGTTCGTACGCCAACTTGCTCAAATCGCATTTCTTTGCTCTGGCTAAATAAGTCATATTTTTCAAAAACAAGATAGAGTATAACAAAACAAAAATAATTAAATTAAACTAACTAAACCGGATACGTACTGTTTTGATTATTTCTCTAAACAGAATCAACTTTTCTTTAGTACTTTTGGGACAACACTTATACCGCGATACTTTGCGATAATACTTCTATTTGTTTCTTCAATTTACTTTAAAATACTTTCTTTGGAATACTTTACTTTACTTTAAAATACTTTCTTTAAAATACTTTACTTTACTTTAAAATACTTTCTTTGGAATACTTTACTTTACTTTAAAATCTTTAAAATACTTTACTTTTTAAAATACTTTACATTTTAAAATACTTTCTTTAAAATACTTTAAAATGGTAATACTTTAAAATGCTTTCAAATAAATGGTAGTAAGGTTACGTACATACCATTCGTGTGCTGCAGCTTCCTCTTTCGGTTAATCCAACATGGCGACGCGCGTCCTTTTTGCTGCTTGAACACTCCAGCACACACAATTCTACTTTCTTTAGGGTTATCCCACTTCTGAAATTCTGTTGGCTTCTGTAGGCGTCCTTACTGGGATAAATAAAGAGGGGATTCCATTTAGTTATTTAATTATTATATATATTTATTAAGGAGCGACCCGCTCCAATACAAAAATTAGCAACAAACAAAAGCGAGTGTAATGGAACAAGGTAAACAAAGTCTCTGCCACGTAGAGGTTGCGTCATCCCTCGCCAGCCAATCGGAGAGCGCCATTCAGGGTTCGTCAAGGCCAGGCTCCTACAATAGTTTGGTCAACATTCCTCTGATCTCAGACTTTATCGAATCCAGACTAATGATATCTGTGATCTGAGAAACTTATTCACAGATGATCAACAAATTTATGACCCATTTATTCCAGGAATTTTATAGATACCTTTCTCATATTAAGAATGAATGCTCTGAAAAACGAAGCAAATAATACTTTCTTAAGCTTTTTTCCCCAAGAAATCCCTAAATACTTTCGTCAAAATTTTTATAATACACAATTTGTTACGAACCACGGAAATTTCAAAGTTTTTAAAATAGAATAAAGGCAGTGGAGGATTCAAGTTGTTTTTGTGGTATTGAGGAACAAACCTCAAGACATCTACTGATTGAATGCCCAGCATTTCAAGATTATAGAATGAAGAATGAACTAGTTGTTTGTGAACTTAACGATTTGATTTCCGACAAAAAATCATATTTAAAGTTAAATTCATTTTGTAAATACATTCAAAACTTTCTACAAAATATGAATCTCTAGTGTTTTCATGTGTTGAATAATGTAAATAACTTATGTAAATAAGCTTTTCTCCTTGTTTGGCGCAAACATCCCTTGCGGGATATAGCGCTTTGGAAATAAAATAATCGATAATTGATAATCAGGCGGAGTTTTATTATTTTATGTTCTCCTGTAGAAAGGCAGAGATGTCCGAAAGCTTGAGACAACGTTAATAAAATGAAAATAAACTCATCTCCAGACACCTGTGGTATTGTTTGATTGATCTATATATATTTCCTTTTAAACACTAATTCGATAGATATTTAAAGAATTAAAAACTCATATGACCGACCTCTATCTGAATATTAACTATTTCCCTGAGAGATCAATATTGGCAAATCTAAACTTATTTATCCCGATATGATTAAGCCTCTGATTAAAGAATAACTCTTGAATAAACTGGAGCCTCAATTTACCTTTTTGGATTGTCTCTATTGGGAGGTTTGAATGACACTTTGGTAGTACATTTTATTATTAACAAAAGGTGGAGTCGAGAGGTTATTGATTTATTAAACAGACACCTCTCCCGTCAAAATAGTCGCAAAAATTAGATGGTACATAGTATTTTTTGCGACAATTTTTAGGAAAAAGGGTAACCATCCATATTAAACCAACCTATATTAAATTTACTTTATGTAAACTCATGGACAAAACTTAAGGAAGTTGTACCTTTCAGCATGTATATCGGGATTCAGACAATAACTCTGAAATATATACTCATGGACAAAACTTGAGGAAGTTGTACCTTTCAGCATGTATATCGGGATTCAGACAATAACTCTGAAAGATACACTCATGGACAAAACTTAAGGAAGTTGTACCTTTTAGCATGTATATCGGGATTCAGACAATACCTCTGAAAGATATTACAGTTACCTTTATTGAACACATACGAGATAATCAAGTGTGAAAAAAATTGCCTTTTTCCCCTTCAAAAAAAAAAAAAATAATAAAACAGACGACTGGCGAAATCAAAGAATTAAGCTTTGTCAATGAGTGTATTTATGGACAACATTAACTATTTGAAAAAGGAAGAATAAATAAAATAGGTTTTTTAAATTTTTATTTCGCAAGCCTTCGAGCAATATTTCTGCTCTTCATCGGGTAATTCAACGGATCTTCGCTATATTCTAATTGTGAAAAAAAATATATATATATATATATTATTAAAAACTTTATTAAAACTTTATTAAACTTTATTAACATCATGAAACGCGATATCCCAAACTCAGGGATATTTGCGTCAATACCTTTCACTGCATTACAGCAATTCGGCTATATACAATCCTGTTCAATTCATTATTTTATATAAATTAACTAAAGAAAATTGTCCAAAGAGAAAAATAAACAACAAAGCAAAACACACAGAGCAAGCATCGCAGTTCTTTTTTTTTTTTTTCCAAGATTCCTTCTCTTTTTTTCCAATTTGAGAGAAAGTTGTATATGTATTTACAAAATTGATCAAAATTTTTATACTTTTCTTTTTTGTCTACAAATTCATCAAGCTGTCCAATACGAGCAAATCTATTTTCCCTAAAATCCCGGAAAATAGGGCACTCCAGAAGTAGATGTCTCGCGTCTTTAATTTCACCTCCGCAGAAGCATCCTGGTTCCATCACGGCGCCGATAGTTGCCAAAAAATTTCCAAAATTGACATGATCTGTAATGAATTGGATATTATAAAATTTTGGACGGAAAAAATCTTGAAATTCCAAATACGAAAAAGCTTCTGAAAATTTCATTAGTATTCTCAAAAATTTCATTCATTTTTGCGTGTAAGAATGATTTGACTATACTTGGAGCATGGGGTTCGTAAGTAATTAGATCTTCAATGGACAGTTGAGCTAGATCAAATTTGATTATTCTGGATTCTATATAGTCTGTTAGGAGTGGAATTTTTGCCAAGCTATGCACACAGTTTGATGAAGTGGTGTATATATGTTATAATCAATTTAATTTTTTTATGATATATAAATATTTTTCTAATTTGACCAAAAAACAAAAAGCTTTTTTTAATTGTTGTTTTTTCTGTTGTATATATAGTTTTGTTTTTTCTTTTGGTCTGGTTAATTGTGTTGTTTTTTTAATAAACTCATTTGCCAAAAATATTATATAGTTAAATTTGTTTAAATAAAGTATAAGCATATATTTGCTAATAATTGATATTTCATTCTTCTTTTTTTTTAGTAAGTAAAATTTGCATTCGACAAACTAAACATTTACTTAATAATTAAAATTACTTTTTTATTATATTTTCTCCTTGTCCACTCTGAATATAAGATATATATGTAAGGGGCTAATATTTTACAAATATTTTTAATTCATAAAGAAAATCAAATCTTCTTCAAAATTCAGAAAATAATTTTATACCTGGAAAATATATTACCTTCAATTTGAAACTATATTTTTGAAATCTTATTTAAAGCTATGTATCATCTATATTTATTATAAAATAAGTTAATTTTAGAAAGTCATTTAGAAATATATCTTTTTTTATTGTTTCTCCTGAGAGCTAATATGTTACTAATATCTATTAGAAAAGGTAATATATAGAGATAGATAATTCATAAAGAAAAATATAAATTTATTTTTATGGTAATCGTTAATGGTTTCGATGTTTTTGTCACCTTTCTACTTCGACACATTAGAAAAGGTTAATAAATAATATAAAAAATAGAATGATTGTTTTTTAACGTTACTTTTTGAACTAATTTGATGTGTCGTTATTTCCTTTTGTTCTCTATTGACGATTGACAGTAATTTATTCCTTAACGTCTCTTGTGATTGTATTTATTCAACAGGAGTGATTGAAATATTGAAATGTCTTGTTAATTGTATATACCAGGGTCGGTAATCTTTAGAGTTAGAAGAGTCAAAAATAAGAATTTTCAAAATTTCAAATTGTTTAAAGGACCACAAAATATTTTTTTGATGCATTAGCGGGCTATCTGTTATGAAAATTCGAAACTATTATAGACGTGTATAATTCTTTTTAAAATAAAAAATTCTACTGCCTTTACCGCAATGGAAAAATTAATGGGAGGGCCTGGCTCATCAGTGGTGAACCACTGATACCGCTGGGAGGGTTCAGCATTGATGAGCCAGGCCCTCCCATTAATTTTTCCATTGCAGTAAGGGCAGTAGAAATTGTTTATTTTAAAAAGAATCATACGCGTCTATAATAATTTCGAATTAACAAAATGTTTTTATTGCCAACAATAAATAGTATATACTCGCATAAATAAGTATTTGTGTATGGAACTATATAAAGAGCTTCACATCTAAAGAGCTGTGGCTCGCGAACCGGCAGTTTGCCGACCCCAGGTCTATACACCTCCCATCTCAAATTATACACCTCTGTGCAGAATCATGATATTCATGGTGAGTAAAATGTTAATAATTAAGGTTATTCACTTATATTACAAATACGCATAATAAACAAGAACAAGAGGATCCCACCTAAGCACAGATGGTACAGTGAAGTGGACCCAGGAAGAGCTCTGAACCTCAGACAGCACAAACAACACTAACAAGGTTTAGAACACGCCATCTAAAGCCAATGAAGATAGAAAATAATATAAAAATCTACCCCACTCTCTCTTACCAAAATGTAGCTTGGCACCCGCAGCTCCAGAACATATTTTGGCTTGCATTAGACGTACTAAACAGGGCCTTTGGGAGAGGCCACTGCTTATAATCAAACAGCTCGAGGAGCATGGACTAATGAGATTCGTGTAATATTTGCACGAGGGGATAAGAAACAACAACACATGGTGCAAGCAATGATATAAATGGAAGGTATAAGATTATGATTTAAGGTCATTTACTTATCCCAACTATTCATGGTACACATATTCCCACATATATAGACATGTGGTATACTTGCAGTAAAATCATCGCCTACTACTACCAATCATGATTATCATGGCCTGTACAACGTGTACTAGGATAATAAAAACATGGTGCATGCAATAATAATCATGGTGGGTAGAAGGTTTATGATTAAAGGTTATGTATTTATCTCAAGCACGCATTATATATTCCCTGTGCCTCACATTTGTTACATAGATAGTGTCTATCAAATTCCTAAATTCCTACAATATCCTACAAATGTATACACTCGGGGATAAAAATACACTCGGGCCAAACCCGAGTTGATTTCTAAATAACCCATCATCTAGTAATATACCAGGTCTATTAGTATGAAACGCGAATATTTTCAGTGAATTCAAAAGTTCACCAATTCCATACAACAAAAGATTTTTTATTCAAAGTAATTGCCCTGATTAGCTATACACTAGGACCACCCTTCAGGCAATTTTCGAATTCCTTGTCTGAAAAATTTTATTCCTTTTGAGTCGAACCAGTCAACAAGCCATTTTCGGAGTATGACTGAGTTCGAAAATTACTGGTTTTTTAGAGCGTGTCCTAAAGATGTGAAAAGGTGGTAGTCCGACGGCGCTAAGTCTGGTGAGTACGGCGGGTGGGGTAAGAGTTCCCAGCCCAAGTCTTTTATGGTGTTTTTGACCACCGTAGCGTTGTGGGCTGGAGCGTTGTCATGCTGCAGTATCAGCTTGTTGTGCTTTTCACGCAATTCCGGTCTTTTTAATTCAATGCCTCTCTCAAACTGTGCATTTGTTGTTCGTAGCGACTAGTATTGATCGTTTCGCCAGGTTTCAGGAGCTTGAAATATACTACGCCGGTCTGGTCCCACCATACGCAAAGCATTGCCTTTTTTCCTAAGCGATTGGGCCTAGGCTTCCGTTTTGGAAATTAGCCGAGCAGGCCCCACGACTTTTGGCGCATAGGATTGCTGAAGCGGATCGATTTCTCATCAGAAGTTACGATTCGGTGCAAAAATGACTTCTTTTCATGCCTGGCGAGCAGCCCTTCGCAGGTTACCAGACGCCGTTCTTGCTGCCTTTCGCTCAACTCGTGGGGGACCTATCTGGAAAGCTTTTGGGTCATTCTGAGGCTGTTTAAACGTAGGGAAACAGAACCTTGAGACACCTGGAGCTGTTTCGCGAGTTTCTCCTGCGTTTGGGTACTGTCGTCATCCAACAAAGCTTGCAATTCAGCGTCCTCGAACTTTTGGTGCGGTTTTCCACGTGGTTCATTATCAAGTTCGAAATCGCCACTTTGGAAATCTTTAAACCACCTGTAACACTGTAATTTGCTCAGAGCGTGGTCGCCGTGAACTTCCTCGAGCATTCGGTGGGCTTCAGTGGCACTTTTCTTCCAGTTGAAGGCGAACAACAAAACTTCCCGCAAATGGGCACTTTTTGGCTCGGAAATCACCATTTTCCACGGGCTCCAGAAATTTTCCACGATTTGAATTTTTCTAATACTCCACGCATGCTGATGCCACGTGAGTCAAAAAACAAAATGCCTTCAACAGCGCCACCGTCGGCTCAAATAAAGTTGCACAGCGCCCTCTGGCAGCCATTTTCGCTTTCATACTAATAGACCTGGTATATATTATAAAAAAACAATTCAGCAGAGTTTAGAATACACGAGTTATGGTGTTGTTATGAAGTAATGGAATAAATAATAAAAACAGTTAAAATCATTATTTGATAGTTTATTTTAATTGAGCTTATGAAACAATTTAAGAAGAAATACCTTATTTGAGGCGTAAATAAGAAAATAAAATATTACGTATTTACATATGTACAGAAATATTTGAGCCGGCCAACGGGGAAACAACAACAATGAGTTTATATAGGGAAAGTCGCGACATCTGGCGGTCGACTTTATAAAGTATTTTGTTCTGTAAATTCTAATTTTTGGAGAGCTGGGCATCTACAAATGATAAAAATAGCATCAATAGGAAGATAGAAATACCACAATCATACCTATAGTTAAAACAAAAATAGCCAAATATATATAGCATTTTGTTCCTGAAGATACAATAATTCAAATTGAATGGTTTGGTCACACCAACATATGCTATAGAAAACAACACTTCTCGTGCGTACATCAGCCGGATAATAAGATTACAAGGTGTTTGAATTTTTCCGAGAAGAAGATAGGCGAACAGCCTCGTCGAAATATTGAAATTTAATAAATATTTTGATCCAAAATATGCCCCTATTTTAATTATCAAAAATGGATTGTTCTATATTCAACAATGTGTATTTATATGTTGTAACAGCTATAGATTGTATATGTAATTAATGTACAGCAATATTTTCATTAGATAGTTTCTTACTTTGGTCTTGTAGGGCGAGAGTGACTCAATTTTCATGAGTTTAAATCGCAGAAAACTTTATAAAGACAAGCTAAAATAGCCCATTGAATTATTGGTGAAAATAATTTTATTTTAATTTAGATCCATTTTATGCTAATTTTTTTAAATAATTTTTCTATTATAAATTATTTTGTTACTATTGGCGTCTAGTTTTGACGTCTATATTGACGGGAGAGGCGACCCTTCATAGATATGTTACTATTGTTGGAATCATGTTTGATGCGCTTTTTTCTCCATTCATTCAAAATCGATTATAAATTTATATTAAAACAGATAGAGAGAGAAAAAGAGAAAATATGTATTATATTAGCATTCATTATATTTTATATAATTGTTATTGATCAATTCTTAATTATTCCATTTTTTGATAGAAATGGTCTTTCAATTGGTTGAAATGGAAATTAAGCTAGAAAAAGCATTGAATATATTTGTAGAAGAATGCTTTGTCATTCCCATATACAGTTAAACCTGTCTATAGCGCCCCCTCTTGGGAATCACCAAAATAGGGTGCTATAGAGAGGGGGTGCTTTAGACAGGTCACTTTTAATGTCAATCGCATCGTACTACGTATTTAAAATCGGGTGCTATAGAGAGGAAGGCGCTATTTAGAGGGAGCGCTATAGAGAGGAAGGCGCTATTTTGAGGGGGCGCTATAGAGAAGAACGCGCTATTTAGAGGGGGCGCTATAGACAGGTTTAACTGTATATTAATTTACCGGGGTTGAAACCAACACGTTCTGAAATGACGCAGGACAAGTCAGAGAGAGGACAAAATTAAGGCCAATAAACCTACTAGACCACAACCTGGTGCAACAATATAATTTAATACTGAAAATATTTTATTAATAATATTGTAACGTAGAAAAATGACCAAGGTAAAGATGACAGGGCAATTTATTTTGATTAAAACAATTACTTACAGTTATTTACTTAGTTAACCCAGTTTCCTGGGAAGTGGTAAAGAAGTTGCCAACTACCCGGACTGTTCTTCTAGCACACATACACCTAAGTCTTCTTGGTTTATTTTCAATTTGAAAAATAGTATAAAAATGAAATTGCACTGGAATCAGGTAGATAAATTAGGGGAAAATGTATTTCCTTATCGTTAAACTAAAACTTGATGATGGCTTGCGCCATCTTTCGGAATAAATATCAACTAATTAGCTTTGGTTAGCTTTTCTTGATTAATCAAGAAATGGTATTTGACCAATATACCAGGAGGCTGTTTTTGGGTGCTGCGCTGCCTGGAATATAGGAGCTCCATCTATTATTTCTTCCTGTGGTGAATCTGTATAAGACCGCTGGTCTTAATAAAGCTTTGTGTGTGTGTGTGGTATTTGACCAATATTCTGGCATAAATTTAAAAAAATCAATGATTAGTTGATATTTATTCCGACAGATGGCGCAAGACATCAGAAAAATTTATTTGCAAGATGTCTTTATATATTCAAAAGGCCATTGGAATTCCAATTCATGAGATGGCGCAATGCAGAGATTTATTTCTTATAATATTCTCTAGATGGGTGCTGGAATTCTCCTAACTAATTTACATGAAAGAACACAGAATCGTTGAGAGAAAGATGTGGAATAACAAAATGTATAAGTTACAATCCAAGATACAATAATTTTAAAATATTCTGTCACATTATTATCACAAGAACTAGAGAATCTCATCTAGGTCCAGCTGGTACAGTGGAGTGAACCGAGCTCTGAACCTCAGACAGCATCAAATAACACTAACAAGATTTAGTACAGGCCATCTCAAGCCAATGAAGATAGAAAATAATAACAAAATCTACCCCACTTGCCCAAAAATGTAGCTTGGCACCTACAGCTCAAAACACATTTTGGCTTGCATTAGATGCACTAAACAGGACCTTTGGGAGAGGTCACTGCTTATGATCAATCAGCTCGAGGAGCACGAGGGGTTCGAAGACAAGGAAACATTCGATTTAAAATAAATAAGAAATTCAATGATTTATTGATAGAATAAATTGTCAAAATCACCGTTAAAGGTTATTTACTATCATGATTATCAACAAGCAAAGGGTTTCACATTGTAGAAAATTAAATTCAATGAAGATAATAAGTATTAATCCCCTTCTCCATTTTTTCATTATTTAATTAATTATTCACTGCGTGACAATATATAAATACAACTTACGTATACATATGTAAATAGATACATATGCAAATCTACGTATATATGCAAATATATAGGTGGAAAATAATATTTAGAGAATATATATGGAAATAATAAATCAGGCAAATGTTGTGTGGAGAACTTCGCCATTCCGATCTATCAATTAATCAATAAAGATCAATTATCAACCAATCGGAAACACCATATGGCTGATCACAAAACCTTTACCCAAGTTACTTGCACAAAACGTGAGGAAACTATAGAAAATACAATATCCTCTATAGCGCATTTATTTAACCTATTTACACACCGTGTTATCACATATATATATTTCTGAATAGAGGAATAAATTCATAATTCAAAATTTATATGAGAAAATGAATATTTGAGAATTAAAATTTAATCCTATTTCAAATATATTCTATTTGTTAAACATCCAAAGTTCTCAAAAGGTATTCAACTTTATTCACTATAATACCAAAGAGCTCAGTTCCGCTAAAGACACTAGTGACAAATAAAAAGAAAGAAAATTAAGTCTGAACCAGGCCCTCCCATTATTTATCACTAGACGAATGGCCCGGGCAACGCCCGGGTTTTACCCGAGTGCGAATATATTTTAAAAACGTTGTCTTGGGTGGTCGCTATAGACAGGGTGGTCTGTATAGACAGGTGTATGTATCACACAGCCGATAACAGGGTTGTCTAGAGTGGCCGCTATAGACAGGGTGGTCTGTATAGACAGGTGTATGTATCACACTGCTGATAACAGGGTTGCCTAAAGTGACCGCTATAGACAGGGTGGTCTGTATAGGCAGGTGTATGTAACACACTGATGATAACAGGGTTGTCTAGAGTGGCCGCTATAGACAGGTGTATGTATCACACAGCTGATAACAGGGGTATCTAGAATGGCCGCTATATACAGGGTGGTCTGTATAGACAGGTGGATGTATCACACAGATGATAACAGGGTTGTCTAGGGTGGTCGCTATAGACAGGGTGGTCTGTATAGACAGGTGGTTGTAACACACTGCTGATTACAGGGTTGCCTAAAGTGGCCGCTATAGACAGGGTGGTCTGTATAGACAGGTGGATGTAACACACTGCTGATAACAGGGTTGTCTAGAATGGCCGCTATAGACAGGTGTATGTATCACACAGCTGATAACAGGGTTGTCTAGTAGAGGGGGGCAGGGAGGACACGTGTTCGCCGGCAGCCAATGGGCGCGCATTCTATCCGTGAGCTTCAGACAGAATAAGGCAATTATATATATAGATTGCAGTAAGGACATCACAAAATTGTTTAATTTCAAAAGAAACTTTCGCGTCAAAAATAATTTCAAATTTCACTTCTTTACGATTTTTTACATTTAAAATTAAAACAAATATAGAGGGCATATATTTCATATAATGAATTATACTCTTATCAATTAAGATTTTTAAAAAAAGTCAGATGTACTGTATATTTACAAAATGTATTGAAATTAATATAAGAAACTTTTCTAGATATAAGTTCTCTTGTATCAGTAAATAGAATAACGTTATTATGTCTGTAGTCTTGAAATGTTGGGGACACCTGAGTAAAAGATGAAAAGAATCCTGAATCGTAAATATAAAGGCTGCCTGGCCGACATCTATTCTTCTTCAAATTAAATATATTTTTCCCAGTGATTCTTTTTTATTTTCTCAACGTTTCGACAGAATATTTTTAACGCTTTGCCAAATGTTTTAATTTTTGTTCGCTCCTGACGAGGACAAAAGATTTTGTCGAAACGTCGACAATTTAAACAGTTTTATTGATTCTTCTGATCAATTTTTACAAAGGTGGAAAAATATATAATAAAATAGTAAATAAAGGGTAGATAAAATGTAGGGGAATATATATAGTTGTGTACAAATATCTTCAGCAAGGAAGGTTTCCCCACCTTGAGAGAGTTATCCTCCAGACAAGGTCTTCACTCCTCAGTTCTACGTCGAGGAAGTAGCTATAGTGTCTTGGCAGATATTTACTGGCAGAAATATCTTTAATTTGAAGAATCCTGAATATTACATCCAACAACTTGGATCATCCACTGCGTGAATTCTTTCCAAAAAAACTCTTGAAATTATCATGATCGGTTACAAATTGTGTGTTGTAGAAATATTGGGGCGTAAATAATTTGGAATAACATAGTTGAAGCAACATTTAAATGTTTAATCTGTGTTATTCAGTAGGAACGACACATTCTTGTTAATCTATATAAGATTTTATTATAAAATGAATATCAATATTGTATTTCTGACTATTTCCGAACGATAAATGAGTACGGTCGTATTTCATATTTTTTATTCAATATAATCTGTAATCAAAAGAGTTTTGTCCAAACTGTGTATACAATTGTACGAAGTCGTTTTATAAGCGTGTATATCTCATTGTAAACGACATTTGAAATTATCCCGCATGTGTTTCTTTTAAACGAAAAATCGAAATTTATTTTAAGGAGAAATAACGATTATTTCTAACCTTAGAGATGAAGTATGAAAGGATGAATTGTGAAGAGTAATAATGAACGGAAAAATAAAAGTGTCCAGGGATGGGAATATCTCATTGTAATATCTGATATTATGTATTGGATTTAATATTTGTATAGATTTAATTAAATAATTTATACCAGATTTATGATTCGTATTTTAAAATTACTTTGAACGGAGAGTTATAAAATGTAATATTTTTGGGAACTAAAACGCCAAGGTTTACTGCAAAATGAGAACTTAAATTATTTTTCTTTGAAAGAGAGAATTCTGCTAACGATTTCTTTTATATATATATGAAAACCAAAATTTAATTTATTTTTCTTCCATATGATTTGATAAAATTTTGATTTATTTTTACTGGTGAGATTATTTCGTTTTCTAATTTGACTGTGATATTTTCTTTATTATGCAAATACAAAATGTAAGTTTTTCCAGAACTGATTCTCACCTTATTGTTATTACACCTTAATATATTTAAAAGTATTTTATTATATTTCAATTAGTATTTTTAATGCTTTAAGCTTTTTATTCAAGCATATTAATGATATATCATCCGCATAACAAATCAACTCACAATTAGGCCCATTAAACTCCATCAGAAAATCATTCCATAAAATTGAAAAAATAGTACAAATGTGTATTGTACTGGGATAAGGTGAATAAATTAAGAAAAAGGCATCTCCTTATCGTGCAACTGAAAGTTGCTGATGGCTTGCGCCATCTATCGGAATAAATATCAACTATTCTCGTTGATTTTTAATTATTCCAGAATTGGCCAAATACCCATTCTAATGATTAATCAACATTATTCAACAAAATGCTAGAAAGAGTATTAGGGCAATAAATGAATTAAAAGGTTATATTTCAAATAACCCAACCGATATTCTACTAATTCAAGAACCTTATGTTTTACACAACAAGATCATGTACGATATGGATTCTCAGATAGTGTGTTCGAATAGGATAGAAGAAAAATACACGGCAATTATTGTATTCAACAAAAAGCTAAAATGCTCCATGGTAGAAAATTTCACTAATTCTTTTTGTACAACAATGGCTTTATCTACTTTTAAAGAAAACATAATTATCTCAAATTTCTATATTCATCCTGATTCACTAAATCACTAATTCACTTTTATGAGCAGATTACTTAAAACCTATAAAAACCAACCAGTAGTACTCTGTGGCGACTTTAATTCTCGTCACCCATTATGGTTCGACAAAGTAACTAACTCTAATGGATATAAATTAAAACCAATTATAGATGAAAACGATCTCTATATACATAACCTGAAAACGCCTACCTGTCGCGAAACTAGTATAATCGATCTTACTATTTCCAATAAACAATCATTAAGCTTAATAAATAACTGGCAAACTTCAGAACTAACAAATATTTCGGACCATGTTGCTATAAAATTCGAAATAAAAAAAAACTAATACTCATTCAATAATCAAAAATCCACTTGGAAATTCAAAGAATAAGATGCTGATTAGTCTCGATTTTCTCATAATATATCTTTAACAGAAATAACACCTCCAAGAAACAAACCTCCCGGCTACAACCTACCTAGGAGGACCTGGTCAACCCTCAATAGAATCAGGACCTCTACTGGTAGATGCAACTACCTACTAAATAAGTGGAACATGAGTCCAGACCAGAACTGCGACTGTGGACAAATACAAACAATGCACCATATCCTAAGGGACTGTCCTCGAAGATTCTTCCAGGGAACACTTGGGGATATCCACCGGTGCACAGAGGAGGCCCTGGAGTGGATTCGTCACCTCGACATTCCACTCTAGAGAAACTTGCCAACATTGTTGTATTGTGCTGTAAAAAACAATATCATACGCAATATATATAACAGAAATAATAAGACTTAAAAGTAAAGTGGAAAGAGTTAATTCAGATTTAGATATTGATATGATAGTAAATGGACTCACAAACCTTTTAACAGAAGCTGCCTTTAAATCTTTGGAAGTTATATCCTCCAACTCTAAATACTGTATTATTCTAGTAATAACTGGTGGAATAATGAATTGAAAAAAATGAAAGATCATTTCCACTACATAAGAAACCTATATTATCGCCACGGAGCAATCAGTTATAACACATTCAAGTTGACTAGGAATCGATACACTAATGCAATTGATAAAGCAAAGAAAATTAACTGGCGATATCTTATAGAAGAAAATTATACAAACAATCCATTTGGTAACGCATATAATTTTTTTAATAAATTAAGAACACTAGATAAACAAAGGGGAATACCCTTAATTGACAATGCTCCAGAACACCTAAAAGAACGATCAATGAGCAATTTGTTAAATGAGTTGGTACCAGATGATAATTTCGATACGGATGATTCTTACCATCAACTAATTAGAAATTACAAACTAAAAATGATTAACAAGAAAAAGGTCTTTGTTGAGGAAGGGGAAATAGTGAACCTAATATCTAACATAGACATCAAAAAAGCCCCTGGGGTTGACAGTATAAGTAATAGCATGATCAAAAGTGCCCTTCCAAATATTTTACCATTATTATGCGATTTATTTAATAAATGCATTCACTTCGGATACTATCCAGATAGATGGAAAGAGGCAGCTCTCAGGATAATTTCAAAACCTCACAAAACGAATTTAGAATTAGTAAAGAGTTATCGACCTATTTCATTAATTTCTAACTTATCAAAAATATTTGAAAAAAAATTGAAAAATAAAATATACGAATACTATGAAAAAATGATCTCCTTAGCCCCAGACAACATGGTTTCGTGAAGAATAAGTCAACAACAACCTGTTTGAAAGAAATCACAAAGATCATAATGGAACATAGACAGAAACAACTAGTTACGCTGATTGCAATTGATATACAAGGAGCGTTTGATAATACATGGTGGCCAGCCTTGTTTAAAATATTAGACGAAGACAATTTACTAGTTGAATTGATCAAAATTTTACGTTCTTTTTTGAAAAATAGAAAAACGATTTTCAAGTATAATAATATGAAAGTTTCAAAGATATTAACAAAGGGCTGCCCTCAGGGTGGGGACCATTGTCTCCGTTGTTATGGCTGATATATTTAAATGATCTGCTAACTAATTTACAATCACCAAACTCTGAAATCATTTGCTATACTGACGATGTAACTATTATATGTTGGAATAATGGGTTAACAAATCTAAAAAAGTCTATTGAGTTTAATTTGGAAAAGATAGATCAATGGTGTAATGAAAATAAGCTAAATATCAATCTTGATAAAACTAGTATTTTACACTTGCACAATAAAGACAAAATTTCGATTAATTTTAGAGACAATATTATTGTGCCCGTAGAAGAAATTAAAATTCTTGGAATTACGATTGCGAATCATAGATGGAAAAACAAATTGAATTTTGGCCCTCACCTTAACATTATACTAAACAAAACCCAAAGATTGAAAAACCTTCTTTTTTCAATATGTGGAAAATCTTGGGGTCTTAGCACCCAAAAAAAGGCTTACACTTTATAAATCTATAATAAGACCAACGTTAACTTACGGAACATAAATATGGTTTGAATTTATTAGCAAAAAATATATGTACAAACTGAATTCAATGCAAAATCAAATTCTGCTATGGTGTACCCAAACATATAAAACAACCAGTTATAACTGTGTTCACACCTTAGACAATATTATTTTGATCACTGATTATATGGAATCTAGAATTATAGGTTATGAGTTGAATAATTTATCAACATAAGATAAAAAATTTTATAATTTGTATATTCCAGGTATACTCAAAGATTTCTTTATATCAAGGATTAATTTACTGAAAAAGAATTCTAATCAAACATTTCAAAATTTCTTTCCTTATGGAATTCCGAAATATTTTCGACCAAACCATTATAATTCACAATTTATCACAGATCATGGAAATTTCAGGTTTTTCTTAAGAAAATTCAGGCTGTGCAAGATTCGACATGTTTCTGTGGATTGGGGGAACAAACTTCAATACATCTCTTGCTAGAGTGCCCTTTCTTTCAAGATTACAGAGTCAACAACGATTTAATAGCTTCAGGCCCTAGTGATTTAATTTCAAGTAAGCACACATATATAAATTTAATTTCCTTTGTAAAGATATTTTGGATTTCATTAAGAAAAATGGTCTTTGATGTAACGATCTCAAGGAAATATTGGACATAGTATATGGCTGTAAAAAATATATAGGTGTATGCGTGTATATGTGTGTATATATGTATATATTTTAAATTTAATGATGTAACTGTAAATAAAATTCAAAGAATATATCTATATGTAAATAATATTTATGAATCTTTCTAAGTTTCTTTCTGTGTATCTTTCCATGTTGAAAATTTTCTTTGTTATATTTGTATGTACATTTAGCGCAAGTGTCCCTAGGGGGACATAGCGTTTTGAATTGAAATAAATAAATAAATTATTAAAATCAAGAATGGGTATTTGGTCAATTCTGGAATAATTAAAAATCAACGACAATAGTTGATATTTATTCCGATAGATGGCGCAAGCCATCAGCAACTTTCAGTTGCACGATAAGGAGATACCTTTTTTTTTAATCCATAAAATTGTCCATAGAAGTCGAGATTTTGTTTGAGGCATTGTTATTTTGAGAGAAATGGAAACAATATTTTACATGTGTATACTATAGGCTAGCTGAAATTATTCCAAAGCTTATATATAATAGGTAGAAAATTCTAATAAAACTTATACAAACACTAGCCAGTTCAATGAACAGGTTCAGAATGACAATCATTTCTAAGCCTTATTAAAGTCTTAAAATTCTCTATATATATAGATATTAAAAATAAAAAGGCCTATCCTGACTGCTTACATGAGCATTTTAGATGGCAGAGCGCCATCTAGTGGAACAAAAACAAACTAAACGTTCATTTAGTCTTGTTCCATGGTATTTGTTCAACCCAGTTTCTTAATAAATCAAGAAGAGCCAACCACGAATGCGTTTCGGGCTGTTGGTCTTCGTCAGCGTGGTGCAAGCTGAACTTCAACGAGCAAAAATTAGTACAAGAGGTTTCCTGAGAAATCAATTTTCTATTTTTCTTATTAATTTTACACATATGTGTAATAGATAATAAAAAGGCATATATTTGATTGTTTATAAAGATATATTTGCCAATATTTCAGTTGGCTGAACGCCAACCTTTGTCAAGGCATTACATTTTGTATAAACAAACTCAGCGCCACATATCGTCATTAGATTACATTTAAAATATTTCTGTAAATATACAAATGGGTAGAACGGGAATTTGCGCATTATAAATATTATTAAAAAATACTAACAAAATTAATTAATTTTTTTGCTAAGGGATGTGTTAATATTAAAGAAGAAAAGCAACGTCTATCCTATATTTGTAAATATTTTGTGTTCTATGTACATAACATATATATAATTAGATTTATATGAAATAATTTGAGTGTATTCATAGTAATTTATATTATAATAGTGTATTTTGTTATCTAATGCGTCTTTTAAAACGTATAAATATATGTGTAAGCCAGCTTTTGAAACATTAAAGGCTCAGCGGTGCCTGGGTCCCTTCTCCAACTTGTGGTGTGATTATTTCTCTTTCCCCACCTTATTATTATTATATTGCCACATATTGGTAAAATAAATTATATTTTGATCTAATATATGTATTTTTAATTAAAGATTTATTTATGGATTGCTCTATTTTCAAATATATATATATATATATATATATATATGTTATATTAAAATATTTTATTTAAAATTATGTTATATTAAAGTATTATTTTATTTAGGGTTGTATTTCATCAATTCAAATACTCTGTTTAAATCGACCGCCAGAGGTCACGCTTTCCCTATAAATACTCATTGTTGTTCTTCCCCGATTGGTCGACCCAAAACATTTGTACATTATGTAAATACGCTTTTCATTTTTTTTATTCTTACGCCTTAAGCCAGGCAGTAATTTTACCAAGTTATGTTTATCCTATAGCACAATAAAAACAATTACTGATCAAAACCAATATTTTTATTATTATTTCAAGATTATTCAACCACGACTGCATCACCATTACAATAATCCTCAACATGATCTAAATTCAACAGAAAATCTCTTTATCTTTTTTTTTTTTATTTATATAAGATATATATATATATATATATATATATATATATATTATAATCTAAAATGCAAATATTTTATTTTTTTTAAAAACATATATTTCATTTTCATTCATTGACTGTTCTATATTTTTTAATCATAGATTTAGAAGATACCACTTTTTTAAATTATTGTTGTAAATATGTATAGTTAACCCTACCTATTTTTTAAAATCGCGATTATAGAATTCATTCTATAAATTCTATATTGCTGTGATAAATATTTTTTACGTGTAAATTTACTTCAAGTGATTCAAAATAAAAACTACTTGAAAGGTAAATAACTATCTTTCTTTTTCCACGACTGCACCTCATTTTCAAGAACAAAACAAAAATAATCATAACAATTTAAGTCGACAGGATTAACCTATTTTCTCTATTAAATTATATTATATATTAATTCAATTTTCTCAAAAAAACTAATACAAAATGCCGCCAAAACAAGAAAAGGTAGAACAGGCTACGATGCAAAATACATATACAATGGAAATACCAAAATTTAATGGTCAAAATTTAAACATAATATCTTGGCTCAAATTTGTCAACAAAAAATGTTTGCAGAAACTTCTTGGTGAAGATTTCAAATTAACTAATATATCAAATTATCTCGAGGGTGAAGCTTTCAGTTAGTATATAGAAGAGTTACAAGATATAGATAATTGGGGGGATTTAGAACAAAAATTGATAACATATTTTATATACCATTAAAGATTCAAATTTATTTAGTAGGTTTATAAATTTAAAATATAATGATAATAATGATCTTGAACAATATTTCAAGGAAAAATCTGCCTTAGCAAAAAAACTTAATCTTTAAAAAACCCTTTTATTAGAAGCACTTACAGATGGAATGCCAAACCACCTAAAAAATATCTAATAGCTGCAAGGATACAAGAACCTTCAGATTGGTATAAAATCACAACCCAATTATAATGCAGCAGAAATCAAGAAGAACCCCAACAACCCTCTACCAGTACAAAAAATAGGCAATTTACTCCAGTAAGGTATAACCCCAACTACTCCCAAACTAATAAATTCCAACCATTCTCAAGGACAGTAGCAGCAACTCACCACCAGCAAGAACCCCACAAATACATAAACCTACCCCCATACCCCTGCAAGATATGTTCTACAAACCAGATACCCAACCAGATGCATTTCCATAAGGAATGCCCACTTAAAAATAATACTCCTCCAAAGTCCATAAACCCAGCTAGAACATTATTATTATTATTCTCTGTTCTTATAAATCAAATATCTTTCCCATGTGTACTTGATACTGCATCATCCATATCTATTATCCCTTTAAAATACATAAACCATATTTATTATAAAATATTAGATAATTCCCCAAAAGAAAGAATAGGTCAGATTGAAGGATTTAGTTACCCATTATACAAAATATTAGTTAGGCTTATCTTAGGTAAAATTACAAAGTATCAAGAAATGTTTGTTTTTTTGTGATACTCCAATAGAATATCTTATTTTAGGTTTACCAACATTTTATAAATTTAGATTACAAATAGATTTCTCAAAAAACCTTCTATTTCAAAATTATAAATTCTTGTATTCCTTTAATCCAATAACTGATAACCAAAAGCCATATGCTATCACCCTATGTATTCCAGACCCATACTATGTTAAAAATTCATCTCTTCTAAATATTAACCCATTGTATAATTTTGATTCTTTTGATATACCAACTACAAATGTTAAACTTCAAGATCCTACTTTAAATCCCATTATTGATTCTAACTCATATCATAGTATGCAAATTCCATGCCCTATTGTCAATTATAATTCATATTTAGACCTAAGTAAAGTAGATATTAACCCAAATTTCTCAATTCAAACAATTTCATATATTTTGCATAAATATAAGAATGTTTTCTCTAAACACAATTTTGATATAGGATGCATAAGAACTAACCCAATTTGCATATCTCTTTTAGATAATATTCCAATAGAAAAAGCCACATATAGGGCATATTTTTACAATAAGGCTGAAATACAAAAACAAATAACTGAATTATAAAAATATGATATTATTAGGTCCTCATCTAGTCCCTATAGTTCTCCTGCATTATTAGTGAATAAAAGATCTGATGCCCCAAATCACCCCACGAGACTCTGTATAGATTATATAAAACTTATACAAAAAACAGCTCCAGAACATACCCCAATTCCACTTATAGAACAAATTATAGATAGGTTATCACAGTCAAAAATATATACTATCAAAAATACTATTCTAGATGTTAAAATTGCATACTGGCATATACCCATAGATGAAAGAGATAAATATAAAACATCATTTGACACACAATTAGGTTGTTATGAATGGAACAGACTTCCATATGGTGTAAAAAATGCACCCTCACAATTTGAAAGAATTATGAAATCAATTGTCACTAAACATAACATACACTATGCCTTAAATTATTTTGATCATATTATTATACACTCCAAAACTTATGAAGAACACATTAAACCTTTAGAAGACATATTAAACATATTTGAACAAGAAAATATAAAACTCAATCTCAATAAATGTAAATTTTTACAAAAAGAAAAAAAATTTTGGGATACACAATTAACTCAGGAAAATATAAACCCAATAACACAAATATTGAAGCAATTTTAAAATTAAATAGACAAAATAATATTAAAACCTTACAAAGATATTTAGGTACAATTAATATATATAATAAATTCATTCCCCATTATGCACAAATTAGGGCACCATTAAATAAACTTTTGTTAAAAAATGCTGCTTGGTTATGGAGTGCAAAACATGAACAAGCATTCCAAACTCTTAAAAATGCACTCATTTCAAAACCTGTACTTTATATTTATGACCCATCAAAACCATGTCATTTAATCACAGATGCCTCAGGTCTAGGAGTAGCAGGAGTCCTAAAACAACCTGATGAACAAGGCATTTTACACCCCATAGCTTATTATTCAAGAAAACTTCACCCATATGAGCAGAATTATACTGCTTCAGAAATTGAAACATTAGCAATAATTAATTCAGTACAAAGGTTTCGTACATATTTACATAATATACACTTTACATTGCATACAGATCACTTACCTTTAAAATGGATCAAAAATGTTAAAAATCCACATGGTAGATTATTTAGATGGTCCTTAATTCTATCTCAATATAGCTTTGACATAAAACATATTAAAGGATTAAATAATATAGAAGCAGACATGTGTGTGATGCTGTAAAGAGCACCTGTCTCATTTTACCTAACATATAATGAGTTAAAAGAACATCAAACAACAGAACAAATTAACAATGGTAAAATTAAAATACAAAATGATCTCTTTATAATTAATAGAAAGGGTTTTAAAAAAGCTTATGTATCACAAACACTAAGACACAAATTATTAAACAAAGTACACACAAAGTATCGACATATAGGAACAACTCAAATGACAAAAATAATTTCTCAACACTATTATTGGCCACATATGACTAGGGATAATTACATCAAACATTGTGAAACTTGCCAGTTTAACAAGTCTAGGGATAACAGAAATGTTTATGGACCACTACAACAGATGCAAATAGCTACACACCCCAATCATATTTTTTCTTTAGACACAATGGGAGGTTTGCATAATTATGAGACGACCAGACACAGTATCAATATGATAGTAGATCATCACAATAGATTCCTTTGGACCTTTCCTACAAAATCTGTATCCACTGATTCATATATAACTTGTTTAAGAATTTTATTCCAAATTAAGAAACCTGAAATATTAATAACTGACAGAAATGCAGCTTTTCTTAGCAATAAATTTAAACAATTTTTAGGAAAAAATAATGTTAAGCATCTATTCACCAGTGCCCATCACCCAGAAACAAATGCAAAAGTAGAAAGAGTAAATTCAACTATCATAAATAGTTTTTTATTTATTTATTTATTTCAACACACAAACGCGATATCCCGGCTAGGGATAATTGCGTCGATTTACATTTTTTTAAACAGAAACAGTTATAAATTAAAAAAAAAAAAGTAATCGAAATAAAAAGAGAAAAAAAAAATATATATATATATATTAGGAACCTGAACCTTTCAGGTTTGAAAGAAAATCATGAATATATTTACAAAAATAGTTAAACTTATGATAATTCTCTCTGCTATTTACAAATTGATATAGATCTACAACATTATTTATTGTCTGTTGTCTAGCGGTGAAGAAGAGTGGGCATTCCAGCAGTAGGTGTCTCGAGTCCTGAAATTCGTTGCCACAATGACAGCTAGAGTCTTCAATCGTGCCTATTTTCGATAAAAATCCATTAAAATTTCCATGGTTCGTTATAAACTGGGTTTTATAAAAATTGGAGCGGAAATATGTTGGAATTCCAAACGGGAAAAATCTTTGGAATGTTTCATTTGTTTTTAGAAATAATTTATTTATTTTTGCACTTAAAAATGATCCAATTATACTTGGAGAATGTGGTTTATAAGCATTTTGATCCTCTATCGAAAGATGAGCCAAATCATATTTAATAATTTTAGATTCAATATAATCTGTGAGAAGGGGGATGTTCGCAAGACTATGGACGCAGTTGGAAGATGTAGTTTTTTAGGCTCTACTCACCCAAAGAAGAATTTGATATTGAGTAGAATTTAGTTTTTCTTTGCATCGACTATTTATAAACCTGTACCATATTTCTGAACCATATGTAAGAACTGGCCTGATAATTGTTTCATACAAAATTATTCTTTTTTTAGTATTTAATCCCCACATCTTTCCACATAGTGAAAACAGAAAATTTTTCATTCTTACGATCCTGCACAAAATGTCGTTGATATGAGGGATAAAATTAATCTTTTTTATTCTATGATTTGAAAATGTTATGCCTAATATCTTAACTTGATCTACTGGGTATAAAATAATATTCGATATTTCAATTGGAACTTTAGATTTATTATGTAAGTAAAGTAAATTCGTTTTCTCTGGGCTTATTGATAATTTATTCCTATTACACCATTGCATCACGTAGCATAGAATATATTCGCTTATTATTTTGAGATCCTCGACAGACTTGCTCAAGCAAATGATAGAAACGTCGTCTGCGTAGCAAATTATTTTTTCGTTCGGATGTTTGAAACTCTTCAGCAAGTCGTTTAACAAAATATTCCATAATATTGGGGATGTAGGGCCGCCTTGAGGGCATCCTTTTGTCAGATATTTTGTAACATTTGTGTCTTTATATGAGAAATTTGCCCTTCTTTCACTGTTTAAATAAGATTATATAATTCTTATCAATTTGGAGGGAATGTTATCCAAATCGAGTCTTCTAATAATTGCTGGCCACCATGCGTTGTCGAATGCGCCTGCTATATCCACTGTAATCAAAGAAGTCAGTTCTCCTTGTCTGTGTTTCAATATGGTTTCCATTATATCTTCCATTGCACTGTTCGTTGATTTATGTTTAGTAAATCCATGTTGCCTTGGACTCATTAGATTGTTCTCTTCATAATATTTATTGATTTTGTTTTTAATTATGTTTTCAAAAATTTTGAAATGTTTGATGTCAATGATATAGGTCTGTAGCTTTTGCTTGTTTCATAGTTCATTTTATTAGGTTTTGGAATGATCTTTACAGTAGAGCCTTTCCATACATCCGGATAATAACCTAATTCAATACATTTGTTGAATATTTGCAGCAAAATCGGGATTAAAAGTGTACCTGCCTGTTTGATCATATTATTACTGATAAAATCTGGACCTGGAGCTTTCTTGATATTTAATTTTGAAATAATATTTTCAACATCTTTTATTTCTATAAAAATGTTATTTTGGTTGTTATATTCAGGTTTATAGTTTCTAATAATAGCATGTTCCTCTTTATCTGAGTGTGCATCATCATCTGGAAATAAACATTCAAGAGACTTTTCATTTTTTCTTTCTTTAAAGTATCCGGTATATTATCTATCATAGGAAGTCCTCTATTGTTGTTGGATGATCTCAGAGATTTAAAAATTTTATAGGCGTTTCCAAATGGGTTGTCTGATTCATTTTCTTCAATGAATATTCTCCAACTTTTTTTCTTAGCACTTTCGATAGCGTTAATGTACTTGTTTCTTGCAATTTTAAAAGTTATTTTATTGATAACTCTATGCCGATAGTATAGGTTTCTAATATAATGAAAATCATTTTTCATTTTTTCAAGATTCCCATTCCACCACTTAATATTAGATGTATGCTTGAATGAGTTTGATTTGATTTCCAGAGACGAATAAGCTGCCTCATTAATTATGTTCGTAAGTTTCATCACGATCCTGTCAACATCTGTAGTATTAGATGCCTGATTTATTTCATTAGACAAGTTATGTACATTTTGAAATGATATCTCTTGAGTAAATATTTCCCAGTTGGCATTTTTTTCAATAAATTTCCATGTTGACTTTTGTCCAATTCTCTGAATTTTAAAATTATATCGAATGTCAAAGGTTATTGCAACATGATCGGAAATACTTGTAAAAGTTGATGTGCTCCAATTCTTAATCAGCTTTATAGAATTTTTGTTTGATATTGTTAAATCAATTATACTGGCATTTCGACATGTAGGCGTTTTAAGGTTATGGATAACCAAGTTGTATTCATCCACAATAGAGTGGAATTTATAGCCATTAGAGTTAATTATCCGGTTGTACCATACAGGGTGTCGAGAGTTAAAATCACCACAGAGGATTATTGGCTGTAGTCCAAAAGTCTCCAAAAGTTCTTTAATAAATATTTGGTGAGTATTGCCGAAGTTGTTAGGGTGGATGTAGAAGTTTGAAATAATAATGTTTGAATTTTCTGAATATATAGAAATAGTGGTACAAAAAGAATTAGTGAATCTATCAATTGTCGAATATTTAATGCTACTGTTAAGGATAATCGTTGCTGTGTAGACTGTTTTTATCGGTTTTAGAGTAAACAATTTGTGAGTCATTATTGTATATCACATCATTCCCTAACATATAAGGCTCTTGAATAAATAATAGGTCAGGAGGGTTGGACAGAATAGAGGCTCGAAGTTCATCTAATGCTATGACACTTTTTCTTATATTTTGTTGAATACATTTTATTCCTTGTTTAGTTGCCATCATTGTGAAAAACATATGGTTCTTGAATCAAAAGAGTATCCGGTGGGTTAGATATAATATTGGATTGTAGTTCATTGGTTGCTATTACACTCTTCCTGGCGTTTTGTTGTATACACTTAATATTTTCATTCATTTAGAATATTTATGTTTAAAATGTTCAATGAAATAATTTAGACTGGATGTTTTTTATTCTTCATTTATGGGAGAATATTGTGTTCTTTGGTTTATTCGATATGTTTGGATTTTATAAAGCGGGCACAGATTAGAATTTGGCCTATGGTTTGTTGAGCTATTTTTATATTTAGGGTGATTCAAGCAATTGAAACATCTAAGCTCTCCAGTGCAGCAATGATCGCCCTGTATTCCACAGTTTTTACAAACTCTAACTTTGGGACAATCCCCTAATTTATGAGTCGGGTTATATTCAAATAGGTTAAGATGTGAATATAATAATAATTTAAAGATTCCTTAGACAAAATATATTCCTAATATTACTGAAAGTTATAATGATACAGTACATACCATAACAGGTTTTACACCTAGGTTCTTATACTATGGAATACAACCACAGTATATAGAACATGACACAGAAACACATACACCAATAGAAAAAGCAATTAAATTAGCTATTGAAAGAACTATAAAATCCCATTAACACAGCAAACAGCTTTATGATATTGAACACCCAGAACCCATTTTTAAAGGAGATCAGGTATCAGTAAAAACCTTTATTTATCCAAACACTGGTGAATTAACACAAAGATATACACTGCGTGACATTGAAAATGGAACACCAAGAAATAGTGGCCAGAAAGTGATGAAACCCGGCTAAAAGAGAGAGACAGGGACGACCAATAAGTGATCTTTATTTCAAAATGATAGTCATAATACAGAGCGAGAACGGCGTCGGCTTAGTAGCAAGTAGGACCACCGCGGACGGCGATGCACGCAGCAACACGTCTAGGTAGAGAGTCAATCAGAGTACGGATGGCGTCCTGAGGGATGGCTCTCCATTCCCTCTCAACCATTTGCCACAGTTCGTCTTCTGAACGCGGCTGTGGCAAGGCATGCAAACGGCGTCCAATGATGTCCCAGACGTGCTCGATTGGTGAGAGATCAGGGGAGTACGGTGGCCAGGGAAGCATCTGTACATCTTGCAGAGCTTGTTGGCTAATGCGAGCAGTGTGCGGTCGGGCGTTATCCTGCTGATAAAGGGCATTGGGTACCCCCTGAAGGTAGGGGAGTGTCACCGGTCGCAGCACATCATCAACGTATCGTTGGGCCGTCATAGTGCCCTGAATACGAAGTAAAGGTGACCTGGAATCATACGCGATTGCGCCCCAAACCATGATTCCACGTTGTCGCACGGTGGGGCGTTCCACAATTGCTGCCGGATTGGACCTTTCTCCACGTCGACGCCACACGCGTACACGGCGACTATCACTGGACAAGCAGAAACGCGACTCATCTGAGAACACGACCCTGTGCCATTCCGTCATCCACGTCGATCTAGCCCGGCACCATTCCAAACGTTGGCGCCTATTCGGTGGGGTCAATGGCAGTCTTTTTAGCGGACGGCATGAGTGCAAGCCATTAGCAACCAATCGACGGGAAGTGGTTCTGGTCGAGATGGAATGATCTAGGGTGTCTTGCACATGTTGCAGGATGGCGGTACAAGTGGCTTGTGGGGCCACCACTGCTTGTCGAAGGATACGCCGATCCACACGTGCTGACGTCACTCTGGTTGCACCGACATTCCTATAAATTGCCATATTTCCTTGTTCCAACCATCTTCTCCACAGTCGGCGCACCGTGGACGCACCAAGGTGTGTATCAGCTGCGATTTGACGTATGGACCAACCTGCCCTTTTCAGTCCGATCACCATGCCCCTCGTAAAAGCGTCTGTCTGCTTGAACTGCCTCCGTTTACGATGACCTGGCATTCTCTGTTATTACACGTGTCTTTTGACACAAGAACAAAATTTCTACAATGATTTTCCTTGAAGAAATAACGACACGAATACTGTCCTTTCAGCAAGTTCCTTCCCTTATATCTTACTCCATGTGCGCACGAGAGCTGCGCATTTTACATCATTTGCATAACTCGGTTAGGCGCGTCTACCCTGAAATTTGCATAATTTTCTGGCCACTATTTCTTGGTGTTCCATTTTCAATGTCACGCAGTGTATAAGCCCATTTACAATTTTGAAACAACTTTCTCCAGTCACATATGAAATAAATAAACCCAATTTACCTCAAAGAAAAAAACAGAAATTATACATTCTAATAAACTTAAATTATTTTACCCAGAATCAGATTTTTTACTTCAAAATAGCACTAATATAGAAAATGACTTAATAGTAAAAACCAAAATTCTAACACAAAGTTAATAGATATTGATGATAAACCATGTTTTTTTCAAGAAGACCATATTTTGGATATGGACAATGAAGAACAAATATCAACCTCAATTCTTTTGCCTACACACATAACTTAATGTCACTCCAAATATCTCTCTATTATCATTTAATTACTCAACCATTATTAAGAAATACTTTTATATATTATTTCACATACATTCAAATGTTTATATTTTAGGAAACAACTTATTTTAAATTATTTTTATGTAAAAATAAACATTTCTACTCCCATTTAATATTTTGAAATACAATAGGCATAATGACATAATTACTCATATTTTAAATACTTTTTTTGGCTTCATATAATTTTATATATCAATCTATCATTATTATTTATTGTTTATAGTTTTATTTTAATTTCATAATTATATAAATTATTTATAAACAAACTTTCTTTTGTTTATTTTGAAAAAATATGGACATTGATTTTTATTGTTTAATTAGTAATTGTTTCTATAGACATTTTGATTTCGTTTAATTAATTATTTTTGTAATAGCCATTTTTATTTTTTCAAATTTTAACTTTTTGAAAATCTTTTTCACAGGGGGGAAATATTATATAATCTAAAATGCAAATATTTTATATTTTTTAAAACATATATTTCATTTTCATTTATTGACTGTTCTATATTTTTTTTACCATAGATTTAGAAGATAACGCTTTAATTATTGTTGTAAATATGTATAGTTAACCCTACCTATTTTTTAAAATCACGATTATAGAATTCATTCTATAAATTCTATATTGCTGTGATAAATAATTTTTATGTGTAAATCTACTTCAAGTAATTCAAAATAAAAACTACTTGAAAGGTAAATAACTATCTTTCTTTTTCCACGACTGCACCTCTTTTTCAACAACAAGTCAAAAAATAATCATAACATATATATATTAAAAATAATAATGGCATATCTTGACCAGGAGCACACGTGCTTTTTAGATGGCAGAGCGCCATTTTCATGATATATCAAGAAGAAGTCATCCACAAACGCGTTTCGCGCTGTTGGCGCTCGTCAGCGTGGAGTAGGCTGTACCACTGCGACCAAAAACGATTTTTGGTTCCAGAGGCTTCCTGAGAAACCAAGAAATGGGTATTTAAGGCCTAACTTGCGTAAATATGCTTAACACATTAATATATATATTAGAAGAGAAAATATCTATAAAGTATAAAATTAGAATATAAAGAGTAGCAATGAGTTTTCAAAAATAAAGAAACGAATTGCTACGTTTTATATTCATATTTCATATATATATATATATATATATATATATATATATATATATATATTAAAAATGGCATATCCTGACCAGGAGCACATGTGCTTTACAGAAGGCAGAGCGCCATCTGGTGGAACAGAAATCAACTAAACATTGATTTAGCCTGTTCCTGATATTTGGCCAACCCAATTTCTTGATAAATCAAGGAAAGCCATCCACGAACGCGTTTCGCGCTTTTGGCGCTCGTCAGCGTGGAGTAGGCTGAACCACTGCGACCAACAAAGGTTTTTTGGTCCCAGTGGCTTCCTGAAAAACCAAGAAATGGGTATTTAAGGCCAAACTTGCGTAAATACGCTTAGCACATTAAAAAACGAAAGAAAAAAATAAAAGATAAAAAGATCAGGTGTTGATATCAATATTAAAAATGGCATATCCTGACCAGGAGCACATGTGCTTAGCGTATTTACGCAAGTTTGGCCTCAAATACCCATTTCTTGGTTTTTCAGTAGGCCACTGGGACCAAAAAATATTTTTTGGTCGCAGTGGTTCAGCCTACTCCACGCTGACGAGCGCCAAAAGCGCGAAACGCGTTCGTGGATGGCTTTTCTTGATTTATCAAGAAATTGGGTTGGCCAAATATCAGGGAACAGGCTAAATCAATGTTTTGTTGATTTCTGTTCCACCAGATGGTGCTCTGCCTTCTGTAAAGCACATGTGCTCCTGGTCAGGATATGCCATTTTTAATAATGATTTCAACACCTGATCTTTTTATCTTTGATTTTTTCTTTCGTTTTTTCATATATATATATATGGTAATTTAAACCAACAACCCTATATTGTATAATTACTTATAACAAGATTGTCATGTTGTATATAGAAACACATCTATAAATAATTATGCGCATGATTAATCTGTCATAAATTGCATCACCATATGTAATGTACTTTGTACAAACTAAAGACAAATAAATAAAACTATGTAATAGATTAAGAGCTAAGTTAAAGCAAGATTGAGAAATTCAAAAACGTCTAAGATCGAGAGAGAAACCCAACAATCCTGAAGAGGAATTTAGCGAGTCGTTGCCATCAAGGCCAAAGGGTGCAGACGTTCAAAGTTCACATTCTCAGACAATCCAACAACCCTGAAAAGGAATTCGGCAGCCCGTTGCCATCTGGTCCAAAGGGTGCGGAATGCCGCAGACGTTTAAAGTCCAACTCCCCCCCTCCTCCTCGGGGATGGTATATAAACACCTCGGTTTTAGCCGACCATAGATAGTTAGTCCGCAGTTAGTCTCTTCACCGTCGGCGCAAGCCCTTGTCGCTTGTAGCCAGGTCCACATCATCGCCATGTAAAACAGTAAGAACTCTATATCTCCATCTTGCTTAGCTCAACTCCTATCTGTTTATGGAACTTTCCTACTTCAGCTGTGTCTCTTCGTTTTGTGTGTGTGGTTCCCAAGCTTTCCACTCTGCCTCGACCACGACTGCCTGTACTCTGTGAAAACTGTTAAAGGTCTTCCAAAGTGCAGAGAGGTACTGGAAAACTCTCCACGCCCTGACTGTCCCTCTCGGCTACTACAGGTTTGACCACCGGTTACCACAGCATATAGCGAGAGTCGACAGGATTCTACAAGAGGCTACCAGACCTCAACTTATCGCAGAGAGTCGACAGGATTCTGCAAGAGGCTACCAGACCTCAACTTATTACATATATATATTAAAATGAGGGCATATATTTTGGATAAAATATATTAATTAAAATTCAATATCTCGACGAGGCTGTTCGCCTATCTTCTTCTAGGAAACATTCAAACTCCTTGTAAGCTTATTATCCGCGTGATGTATGAGAAATGTTGTTTTATATAACATATGTTGGTGTGACCAAACCATTTAAATTGAATTATTGTATCTTGAGGAATATAAAGTGTAATATACACTATATTGTGTATGATGCACTAGCGCGCCATCTGTTATCAAAATTCAAAACTATTTTAAAGGCGTAAGATTATTTTTGGTATTAAAGAATATATTTGACTAGTATTGTTTTAACTGTAGGTATGATTGTGGTATTCCTATCTTCCTATTGATGCTATTTATATCTTCTATAGATGCCCAGAAATAATATTGTGTGTTTATCCTGTACATTGTTGTATAAAACTATTGCATTATCAAAATCTCTCTATTTGGGTTTTTCCAATTTCTCCAATGTAGGATGATGTACAGGATTTACATGGGATGCGGTAAATGAGATTGGATCGGGTTTCTTGTTTTGGGTTTCGTTTGGTTATAAGATGACGGAGGTTTTTTTTTTTTTTTGGTTTGGAGCGGACTGGTACCTGATATTGATATTGTATATTTTGATAGTTGTGGCTATTTTTTCGATTCCATAACTGTAGGGAGTATGTAGGATGGATTCTGGTCTTGACTATTGTTTGTAGATGGGTTTCTATTTCTATAAATATTTGATGAATATCCCAAACAATTCATCAAAAGACATATTTATAGAAATAGAAACCCATCTACAAACAATAGTAAAGGCCAGTATCCATCCTACATACTCCCTACAGTTATGGAATCGAAAGAATAGCCACAACTCTCAAAAGATACAATATCAGATACCAGACCACTCCAAACCTAAGAAACCTTCTCCATCAATCCAAAACCTAACAAAACCCAAAACAAGAAATCCGATCAGCTTATATGAAAAAATATAATATATATAATACATATTTTATTTATAAAATATATGAACTTTCTAAATAATATTTGAAATTACTTTCTATATATATATTTATTTATGATAGCTCCCCAATCATGTAAACAGTTTCTATATAATATGGCAAATATAATAAAGTATTATATAAAGGTATTTATATATTTTTCGAAAAATCTCAATTGTTTTGTTTATGTATTATATATATAAATATTATATTTATTTATTTTTTAAAACACCATGATATCTATTTCGAAATTTAAATAAAATGTAATAAATATTGAAATGTATATTATTTTTACTTGAAAAAAAATATTTCACGGAATAAAATATACAAGGGGAGAAAAGAAAACGGCGGGAGAAAAATCTTTTAGAATGTCCAAAAGAATAATCATCAAAAGAAATGGAATAAAAGATGCAGACGACGCATAGCAACAATTTACGACATTTTCTTCTGCCACTAGTTAGGTGATACAAGAAATGGTATAATTCGTAGCAGACATATTACTATTCAATTAGTAACCCTTGTATTACTCTACATTCTCCCCAGAAGACTTTTACGGTAGCACACGAAAGCCAATAAGCTGGCATTTTTCCAACCCTTTTTTCCTTTTTTTTTGCCTTCGAACCATTATGGGAATAACTACAAGGTGAGGTTATAAAAATACACGTTTCCCTCAACGTCAAATATGTAATTATTACAATTTTATTAATATATCTTCTGCTAAAAATATAAATACTGTATATTCCTATTTAGGTTGCCTCCTTTCTTTTCCTTAATTTTTATTTATTTCGATTATTTTAGATTTTTAAATAGGCACATTATATAATAACTTATTTATCGCTAATATATATATATCGCTAGTACATATATATATATATATATATATATATATATATGTACTAGACGAATGACCCGGCTTCGCCCGGGAATTCCCCCGAGTGCAATTTCCTTCATACTGAAAGAACATTACTAATAAATAGTATTAGAGCCATATAATAGCAACACCGAAATAATACATTATCACAGGCAAAAAGTATGTATGATGTCAAAAAATGCAATATATTAGTATTTAGGTATTTTATTTATTTATTTTTCAATCCATTTAGGTGTTTTAAATATAGTTCAAATAGTTGGCAGATTTTCCACCCAACCTCCGAGGTACCCGCCACAGTGTGTTAACTCTTATATATAATGGTGCATCCTCTGTAGGTCTATTACACTCTTTGGGTAAAAAGGGATAGGGATTGAAATTGCTTAAGAAGAGTGACCGTGATTGACCAAGCCTGGCCAGCAGCCTGTAATCTAATGTTTTCAGACCCCAGTCAAAAAATAAAAGGGTACATGGCACTTAGGCAAATATATGACAACAACAGACTAAATTTTAAACTATCAATGAAACATGTGATTTTTTTATAAGAATAACAATATAAAGGCAATTACAACAATGATAAAACATAAGCCCATTGTTTACATACAGTAATAAAAGTTTGTAAATATTGTCAAATCTACATTGTTTACTAACCGTAACTTTGTAAAATGTAGTGCCCTATCAACACACACATGTCAGCAAAAAATAATAATACTCAAAAAAGAACTAATGCCAAAATAGCTATGTTAATATTTTAGGCTGATAAAAACCAAAGGGTATATGGATTATAGACAAACACATGTTTTGGCTGTTAAATGAGAATGTAATTCATATTAAATTTTCACTACATATGATTTTTTTTGTAAAAATATTTTTAAAAAATAAAGGCTAGAACAAAAATTAATAAAAATACGAAATCCATTGTGTACATAGTAACGATAGGTTTGTAAAGTTTTTTAAAATTGCATTTTTGTGTGCACTTACCGTAACTTAGTAATACGAATTTCTATCTCAATACTTAATACTAAATACTTTTGTAAAAAAGTAACACTCTTATAAAAAGATATTTAAAAAATAAATAAATAAATAAAGTTGGGCAAGCGATTTGGAAAATATGCAGAACGCTCATTGGTCGGTTAATTCGCCTGGTGTTGTCACTTCGCCTCGTATTTACTGCCGCGCAAAAAATAGTTCTGGAGATTCTTTACACTTAATTAAAACAATATCGAACTTTCGAGTATTTCTGCCTTCCTGCAGGAGTACATAAAAACAATAAACGCCGTTAAGATGCTAATAATATGTGCATTTAAATATTAGGAGAGATTTTGCATATTGCTATTGTTTGTTTAATTTTAAGAATTATATCATATTGACTGTAACTTTTATTTATTATATAAAAAACAAAGGCCAGAACAAAAATTAATAAAAAATACGAAAGCCATTGTTTACATACAGTAACGCTAATTTTGTAAAGTTTTTTTTAATTGCATTGTGTGCACTTACCGTAACTTAGTAATATACATTTATCTCTAAATACTTTTGTAAAAAAAGTGACACTCGTATAAAAAGATATTTAAAAAAAAGTACGCAAGCAACTTGAAAATAAATGCAGAACGCTCATTGGTCGCTTAATTGGCCTCGTGTTGTTACTTCGCCTCGTATTTACTCCGCGTAAAAAAGGTTCTTCAAATTAAAAAAAGAAATAGCCAAAAATACTAATCAAAATGTAGCCGAATATTTTCCTCAGGTTTATAAAAAGCGACATGCAAAATTTGGTACCAATTGGGTCAGTAGTTTTTGAGTTTATAGCGAAACAGACAGACATTGACTTTTATATATATAGAGAGAGAGATATAATTATTTCATAATTCTAAATAAATTTCATAAATATAAATACATTAATGCAAAGCAATAACGCGCCATCTATATATAAAAATGTAAACATTAGACGCGAATGTTTCTTTTCATAAATAAATCAAACTTCTACTGTCCTACAGTATTAGAGTTCTAAAGAAGCGGTCTAGTAGATTAAACTGACGAAACTTCTAGGAGGGTTCACCACCAATGAGCCAAGTCCTTTCAATATTTTTTCATCGCAGTAAGGACAGTAGAAGTTTGATTTATTTGTGAAAAAAAAACATTCGCGTCTTGATGTTTTCATTTGTTTTAAGTACACTTTGCTAGAATATAAATAGTGTTTTTAAATATAAATAGTTATTTTTTTCTAAAATGTGTTGTGAGAGTGTGATTTTACATTTAAAGTTTATTAAAAACAGAAATTTGAAACCTTTCGAATTATCACATTGCTTCTAAATTTAAGAATGTATTTAGGTGAAATTTCCTTATTTATTTATTTTATATTCTCAAATTGATGATACGCTCAATGTAATATGGAAATAGAAATAATTTTTCTCTATCTCGAAATTAGGTTTTGTAGTATATTTGCATGTTTTACCTATTTGTAAAAACGCAAATACCCACTTTGCATACTAAATTATTGTATTAGATATTGTTTATAAATATCGGCACCATTTGTGGTAGTCAGTAGGATATATCAATTCCCACCCCTGGACACTTTTATTTTTCCGTTTATCATTACTCTTCACAATTCATCCTTTCATACCTCATCCCTAAGGTCAAAAATAATGGTTATTTCTCCTTGGAATAAATTTTGATTTTTCGTTCAAAAGAAACACACATGCGGGATAATTTTCAAATGTCGTTTTTCAATTGTGATATTTAAATAAACTATATTCCCTAAGTCAGTGGCCTGGTTATAGCGGCACCTCATCCTGGCTTCTCCCACCTGGCTACATAACAGGTTTTTCTTTTGTCTAAAATAATGTTATTTTTATTATAAACAAACGAATATATTCCCGGTTTCGCAAGGCTATTATCCGGAAAAAACTTGACTAACGAACATTTTGTAAACAATATTTTCGGCCAAACATCCACTCTCTACTGAATCTAATTTTGTCAAAATAAATTAATGTTTGTTACCTTTCTCTATCAAAACCACTGAATAAAAATTGGAAATTTTCACTTTGAAAATGTATTTCCACCAGTTTCCGCGATAGGTACTGTTTACGAGTGAAATTGGCGAATTTGCAAATAAAATTCCAACGAAAATTTATTTCAAATCAAATTCAAACCAGAAACCTTCGCAGTAGTATATTAAACAACCTCTCAAATTATCACGGCAATCTGATGAGTGGTTTGGTCAGTCATAAATGACAGAGATACATTCATTTATATGAATAAATGAAGATGTTTTGTGTAGAAGTAATTTCGCGTAGTATCTATGTTATTTTCTAACAAAAAAAGAAAAAAATATCTCAAATCTTTGAAAGTTGATGTTGCTGACGAGATTTCCATTGTTGTTTAGTGTTAAAAAATATTATTACTTTTAATGTTCTAACGATGTGTGTGAATCTAACATTTCAATACCTAATATCCTGACTTAGACATATTAGAAAGAAAGCAGTTATAGATGAAGGAGGAAGTCCGTCAGGAGGGCGATCATAACTCGTCTAATCCCAACGGAAGGTAGCTTCTCGAAAGCCCGGTCATTGAAGCAAGGAGAGACCTGTCAAAAGGCACGATCAAAGTCTTAGAAAGGCTGGTCATTGAAGCAAGGAGATACCTGTCAAAAGGCACGATCAAACCCTTTTAAAGGCTGGTCATTGAAGCAAGGAGAGACCTGTCAAAAGGCACGATCAAACCCTTCTAAAGGCTGGTCATTGCGGCAAGGAGAGACCTTTTAAAAGGCACAATCAAACCCTTTTAAAGGCTGGTCATTGAGGCAAGGGGAGACCTGTCAAAAGGCACGATTAAGGCATATCGAATCAAACGGAAAGTAGCTCTTCGAAATGACGGTATTTTAGGAAAGTAGAATGAACTGTGTCCTATATCTTTTCTGTAAATTCTAATGTTCAGATCTTGTAATTTCAACATTTAAAATAACTAAATAGCTTAATCAGTTCTAAATGATCCACCTCAACTTTTCATATACTTTATTATAATGTTTCGGAAATCCGCTTTTACCCTTTAAAAAAAACGATTCTGATAATGCTCATTTGTAGCCAAATGTCAACCTTCAAAAATGGTATTTTCCATAATATCTAAAGTTCATTTTTTGACTATCTTATTAGTGCTGATAATGAATTTGATATTTTCTACTGACTGCACTATCATATGATAAGATGTCGTTGCATTGATCAATGATGGTGTACAGGTTTAACTGTTGGATCGAATCTATTCTTCCTAGAAATTGTCATCACACCTCACCGCAAGGTAAGTTCCCTTTTTTATTTGCACTGCTACACACACACGTCATCTTTAATTTCAACTCTTTTATACACATACCAATAGAATAAATACTTTTCCATAAATATAGTTCTTTAAAATATTCATTTAGTGGTGGTGTCTTACCACCACTAAATGAATATTTTAAAGAACTATATTTATGGAGCAGAACAGATCGGTCCGTACACGCTGATCACAATACCAGCCAACAAAGGTGCCTTGTTGCTTCATGGAATGGAGGGGGGGGGGGGTGCCCCATTAGTCAGCCACATTTCAGAGTTCCCTGTTCACGGTTACCGTAGCGGCTCGCGGCTCATGTAGTCCCCACCGTACTTCACCCTACAGGGCAGTCCCTTACTTGTGCTGCTTCTCACGCCCGCCACGTAGAGGAGAACTTCTGGGCTGGAAAATAATCATTTGAAACGATTTTAAAGCGTCAAAATATCGATCATGTTTCGAAAGTAATTCCTTTGAAATAAGAGCTCATTTTTCGAAAAAAAAAAAAGAGTTAAAAAAAGTACTAAAAGATCGTAAGAGAAAACGTTTAATGTAAACCAATCTTTACTATTCCAACAAAACCCACTGAATATTTTATATTTACCTCATGGTATACGAAAATAATTCATTTTTGTTAATTAAGGTAAACTAGCAAACGTCCTCTCTACCATTCCAGCTACATAGTTTTTTTTTCTAGTACGAAAGATCGTGGTCAAATGTTATTGTTGCTTTAATGTAAAAAAAAAACAATAAAAAAAGGGTATTTATATATTTTAGAAAATATAAAATAACCCTAGAAGGAAGAGAGAAAATCACCAACATGCACTCATAGACAATATTTAAGGAAGTTGTACCTTTTAGCATTAATATCGGGATTCAGACAATAACTCTGAAGGATATTACAGTGACTTTATTCGAAGACACACGATATAACCAAGTGTGAAAAAAATTGCCTCTGTCTCATTAAAAGAAACTGACGACTGGCATCATCAAAATATAAACTTCCTTAAGTTTTGTCCATGAGTGTATTTATCTGATAAATGTCAAATATTTAGAAGTAAGCTATCTGGGTTTGTTTACAAAACGAAGTGCATCAAATTTATTCTCGACTGATTATCGCTACATGCAGTTTCCCAATTGGAAAATGGCTAATTCAGGATTTTATTTGTGAAATGCTAATCTCCAGATGACTAAATGGCTGTTTACCCGGCCTTAAGTGTTTCAAATAACAAACTACAGACTTTATAAAACGCAGGAAATTTTAACTTTGTCCAATTACGCTTCATGAAATTCTTTCAAACTAACTCGATGGAATTTCTCCTCTCTTTTTATTTTTATTCTCCACTCAACAATCACATCAAGGTATCAAGCCTGTAGAGTTTGAGACTTTTAATGGTGTCTTCTAGGGATGAGTAGAGCTCATCAATGAATTAGTCAATACAATCAATGATGTGGTTTAGGTCTGCAGTTTGAGAAAAAAAATGCACCTGGTGAATATTTCCTTTAACTACGCAATACATTCCACAATCGTTCATTTGTAATCTTCCTGGCAATTAATTAACGTATAGCGTGAATCTCGTTGCAAATTCGCAAAAAGCACAAAGTAGCTTTTAAAGTTTTCAAATCGATTTTAAAATTCGAATTTTAAGTCAGGTAATCAAGAGAAACCTTTTTATCCGCCACCTTCTGTGAGACGCATGACTGCAATGTAAAAGCAAACAAACTGATTTTTATCTTCAACCTTTTTTTTCGAAAGACTAGGAGAGACATGCGGAAACATTATCCTGAATCTTATTAAAATGAATCATCCATAGCTTGTAATCGAATATTAACATCATTTAGGTGGCTAGTTATAACAGCTAAGAAAGGCAATATCGCAAACCCACTCTTGGTCGTCGAATTATCGAATATTTTGGACTTGTATGCAAATAAAGATTTTATTTAATGAAGAAAACCAAAACACTCTTTTCAACATATTATAAGAGGTCTCAACCATTTTTCTTTAACATAAAATATAACGTCATTATAATCCGAATCTACAAAAACTAAAAATATTGAAACTAACGATGATTCACCTTTTTGACTTAATGAATATGATTATTTTGGCCTCCGCTTTCTTGAGGGACTTCGAACTTAAATTATCCTGATGGATAATGCAATGGAAATTCACCATTGAGGAATAACTAACTTCAGAGGGATTATTTTCCATCAATTGTCTAAACCACTGTATTTCCAAACCATTTCTGGAGCATCATATGTTAGTAAGTCCGTTAATTATCTAAATTTTAACGAAAACCGATTCAAAGTCGACGTAAATGGTTATAACGAATATTGTAAGTTTATAGTGTCCTTAACTGGAAACCGTACTATTAACTCTTTTTGTATTTTAACATGGACATCAAAACCAATAATACAGATTAAGTTAGATTAAGTATCAATTCTGTTATTTTGGGAAACTCCGAATAAGATGTTATATTATAAATATTTTACTATATATATAATAATGCTTTACTTATAACCACTGATATTTATAAAGATAATATATTATTTTCTCATCACAAACATACTGGATATAATAATTTATTAAAATGTATTTATTGATGACTAAGTAAAATGAACGACATATATAAGCAAGAATATTTTCCATAAATTTCTAAATTTTATAACAAAAAATTGTTTGTAAATCAATCGCAAATTGATTTGTTCTTACTAGTTTCTTCTAGTATGTATAATATCAGTTTAGATCAATCTATGTTATAACCTTTAATATTATTTTATAAAAATTGAATATTTTTGAAAAACCTTTATAATTTCCTTATCTAATATATTTTTCTTCTTTTTCCACATACACCATTAAGAGATTTTTTATGTTTAACATTACTTAAATTACCGTATATTACTGTAATAAGAGGCTAACTATTATCTTAATATATACCATATATACATATAGGAAAGAGCGATTTAAGAAAAAAGTATTTCATGTGTAACTAAGGTCAACATAATAATCTAAAAGACGTGACCGTGCGAGATTAGATTTATATGGCATTCTTGGATAGAAAATATTTTGTTAGGCCTTCTAATAAATGGAGGCAATAAAGTTTGGTGAGGGTCAAAAGTCCAAGTTATTAATTTTTAATATCACTGAATGTCTGATAAAACACTTAAGTGAGAGTCTCTACTACTTAAATATTTATTTTAGAATATAACTAAATAATTAAATAACCTCCCCCCCCATTAAATTTATTACCGACTATATTATTAATATAAAATATTTCTTGAATATTTAGTCTGACTGTGTGGTAGTGTAATCTGTGAATTATAGAAAGTGCATATTGTGGAATATATTGTTTCAAAGTATATATGATATACTTATACATATAGCAATTATATTATGATACATTAGCGCGCCATCTGTTATCAAAATTCGAAACTATTATAAACGAAACCGCTGGGAGGGTTCACCACTGATAAGCCAGGCCCTCCTATTAATTTTTCCATTGCAGTAAGGACAGCAGAAATTGTTTATTTTTAAAAAGAATCGTTTGCGTCTATAATAGTTTCGAATTTTGATACTTATGCATTGCGCGCTGATTTCTCATTTTGTAAACTCGACCGGTTATAAAACCAAACAGCCTTTAAAACTGGTACATTTTTTGCTCCCATAGTTCAAAATACAATTCTAATATAAAAATTAATTGGAAATATTTCTCGTCCGATCGCATTAAAAACCAATATGTATATAAGACCGAGATTTTAAAGTCTCTTATTCTATTTATATTATAAATTCGAAATTAATTGCGGTAAGGGATGATATTCAAAACCAAAAGAGGAAATTTCCCTTGAAAATAGCATTAAAACAATGTATTTTGTTTTACAATCCAGTACGAAACGGGGTGCTGGTGTTAAAGTATATGACTCATAGTCAGAAACCATGGTACGAGGGTGAGTAGAAAAGTAAGGTCTTTTACGAGATAATTTCCGAACGCGCGTTGCTAGGTGAAATCCGACAACACCGCTGCCTTCCTTGGTTCCCCCTCTACCGTCTATAACCTTCCCGGTGATCTTGGGACGCTCAGTCGCTGTCTGGCAGCCGTTCGCGATGGAGCTTCCCCTTAGCTCTCCCGCCAAGTGCGAGTTGCGCTCAGTTATACGCTTTTTAAATGCGAAAAATAATTCTCCGGTCGAAATTCACCGTCAGTTAGTGGAAATGTATGATGAGAAGTGCATGGACATCAAAAATGTGCGTAAATGGTGCCGGGAGTTTAACGAGGGGCGGATAAACGTCCACGATGAACAGCGGTCTGGGCGGCCGAGTTTGCCGGAATCAACCGTAGCTCGAATCGACGAAATGGTGCGCGCAAACCGGCGGATAACCCTTGAAGAGATCGAGGATGTCCTGAATGAAGATTGCAGCCATTTCTCGGTGCACAAGATTGTGTCTGAGACCCTCGGCTACAGAAAGGTGTCCGCCAGGTGGGTCGACAAGTGGCTCAAAGAGGCGGCGGGAGAGTAGTACAACACCGGAATTACAAAGTTGGTTGACAGGATGAAAAAAGTGATTGAGCATCAAGGCGACTATGTAGAAAAATAGCAAAGTGTCCAACCTTTCCAATGGTGTATAAAAAGTTGTGATTAAATGTGTTTTTCTATGAAAAAAAAAGGAGAACTTACTTTTCTACTCACCCTCGTATATAGGTTAGACTTTGTCTGAATTTGTCATAAAGTAATATAGAGCCAGACGCCTATTTCTGAGGTCGTCAATCTTCATTTAACTTTGTTGCATCGAGCAATTCTTTTTTTTTTACGTTAAATATGGTATTTGCATAATTAGAGAATACATTATTTGTAGTGTGGAAATTTTAAAACTTCAGGTGTTAGTATATATAATATTTGAATTTGGAGAGACATATATATATACCGTGATAACAATATTATAGTTCGATTTAAAAATTATTGATTCATATCAGGGTTTCTATGGCTTCGTAAATTACTCGTTTCGGCAACAACACTGAAAATATGCAATTATATACGTATATATATATTTAAATATATAAAATTTATATGTATCATATAAATATAGAATATGTATATATATATATATATCGTATATTTTACACTGTATAATAATGACACTTTTAGTGTATGTCAAATATCTTCCAATTAGAGCCGATACCTTAAAAGATCCTGCCCTTCTTTTGGAATGTACACCGTTTCTGTTTGCTGCCACCCCCATATTTTGTATATATATGCTATATCTTTTTTAATAATACCTGTAGACCCCTATTTGTATGTAAAATTAAAAATATTGACGTCAAAATAAAGATCCAAAGAGTGTTCTGTCAGCTGGTGGCAGGGACAGAGGGGAGGAAAAATGCCAAAGCCCATTTTGGGGCCCCCAGAGAATCTTTATAGACGACCACTGAAAACAGGACAGATTTTAGCAGGGGTCAGCAGATGTTCTAGGTGTGGCCATCGACAGACGGCTTCTGTCTTGCACACAGTCTTTCTCTCCATGTCTGGGGGATAAGCATCCAAGTTAGTGTCATGGCCTCTACCTCTGTCCCGTGGGCTGTCCCCGAACACTTTCGGTGCTAACATCTAGCCCTGCCTCTGCTTCTTGTTGTCCGCGTGTGGGAAGCACATCAACACTCGCCTCACGTACACGACTGCCAGTTCATCCATTCGTCGGCACATTTGCAACAATATTACACACACACATATATATATGAACAGGTCCAACAAATTATATGAACAGGTCCAACAAATACAAGTGTTAAGGAACTTCCATATATATATAGAGGAGGGCGTCGCGGACGAGGTAGGTTTACAGTTGGAAGTTCCTTAACACTTGTATTTGTTGGACCTGTTCATATAAATGTTTCACTGAAGCAACTTAATATTAACACATAAAATCTGGTTGAAGAGAGTTCTATGACATAATAGAACAGGAGTGAAATGTCGCTTGATTTCTATTTGAAAATCTCCGGTCAAGCAGATCTCTCTTTCCATTAATCAATTCATTTAAAATTTGTTTGTATATGTCTGGTCTACCATTAGGGTTTCAAAACATAATAACCAAACTTATAACAAAAGTTAATTCATATTATAGATTTATTACTAAAAACAACTAGATATATTTATATTATAAAATAAAAAAAGTAAAAAATCATATAAAAAAAGGATAAAATATAAAATTATAAAAAAATATATATATATACTAACAATCTTATCTAGGCCATCTAGGCCGCCAGGAGGCGAAACTGACCGGACGTGTGTCGCTAGGCTCCGATAGTTCCGGTAAATATTGTTTTAAATTTTCAGTTTACCTATTGTATAATTTATAAAAGTTATATAAATTGTTTAATTTAAAAATATTTTAACCTTTTAAATTGGCAATCACTGTTCAAAAGTTTAGGAGATTTCCCTTTTTTGTTTTTGTTTTATTGTCATTTTTGAAATACTTATTGTTGTTTTCGCACAAATATGCAAAAATAGAATATGGAAATAATTATTCAAACTTTAAATGATAAGTTGGATGAAATTTATAACTATTTTGACAAAAAAGTTCAACCAAATCAAAAAAATCTAACTAAAAATGATATTACATTTTTGTCAACTATGGTTAGGCAAACCAAGGATGGTATTTCATCTTTAAAAGAAATAAATAACCAAGATATATTGGAACTAATGAAAACAACAATTACTGATGTTATGGATCAAAAACTGAAAGGGATCCAAGATGAACTAGTTAAAACAACTCCAACATATGCTCAAGTAGCTCGTACAGAAACATCACAAGATTACATTAAAAAAAAAAAAAATTTACATAAGGAGTTCACAATAGTGGCAACACCTATAAATGTGGAAGATAATACAAAAATGTATCAAACTATATCAAGCAAAGTTAAAAAGCTTAGGGACGAAGGAAAAAAAATAAAGATTAACAAAATTATAAATGCTAGGAAATCTGTAATAATAAAGACCCCTACAGAATCAGACGTGGAATCTCTAAATGATGAGTTAGGCAGGGCAGAGGAACTCGCTAATATTAGCAAAATTTATATCCCCAAACCAAGAGATCCTACAGTAGTAGTTAAAAATGTTAATAAACTTACAGAAACCTCTAATTTTACTAAAACAATCTGTAGTATGAACCCTGAATTAAACGAAATGGAAAATGATATCCATGTTCTGTTTAGCATGAAATCGAACACGCCCCACCACAACATAGTTCTTAGGGTTTCTCCAAAGGTTTACCAGATCCTTAAAAATATGAATAATAAATTATATACAGACTTTGAACGCTGTTTTGTGGAAGATAATATTCTGGTAAAACAATGTCAGAGATGCCTTCAATTTAATCCCAACCATAAATTGGCCGATTGTACTAACGTCGAGATATGCAAATTATGCGGCGCGCAAGGAATTCATGACTGTTCAAAAATTTGCAATTGTTATAACTGTCTAAAACATCCTAAATTTAGAAACTCGCCGAATCATAGAGCTAATTCCTCGGACTGTCCTTTATACAAAATACAGATAGATAGAATTATCCAACGAACGAGATATCATCCAACCGACAATTAGGCAAATTTCGCAGCTGAGATTATTGTTTATTTAGTTTGAATATCATGCAGGGAAAAGGAATTAAATGTTTACAACAAAATGTAAGAAAAAGTATCTTGGCACTGAATGAGCTTCAAGCTTCTATAAAAGACAACCCACCAGATATCATCCTAATACAGGAACCTTATCTGATTGATAGAGATGTAATTTTCGATTTAGAATCTCAAATAGTGCATTCAACAAATGATGAACAAATATACACTGCAACGATCTTTATGAATAAGTGCTTAAAATACAATAAAATCAATAAATTCACAAACTCCTTTTGTACAACCACCTCTATAAATTCAGCGGAATCAAATACTGTTATTGCAAACTTTTATATTCATCCACATAGATTTAATGACACTCATCAAAAATTTATCAAGGAGCTTCTAGATACCTACAATCAACAACCTATTATACTATGTGGCGACTTCAATTCTAGACACCCAGTCTGGTTTGATCCGACGACTAATTCCAATGGTTTCAAATTCTACTCCATCATAGATGAACATAGCCTATTTATCCATAATCTTAAGATACCCACCTGCCGAAATTCAAGCATTATAGATCTTACGATTTCAAACAAAAAATCAATAAGTTTTGTACAAAACTGGAAGACGACTATTTTGACGAGCATTTCACATCACGTTGCAATAACCTTTGACATTTATCATAATTTTAACAGGCAAAGGACAGTTCAAAACTCAACATGGAAATTTATAGAGAAAGATGCTGATTGGAAAACATTTACCGAAAAAATTTCAATACAAGATGTAGATAACATTATCACCAAGATAAACCACGCGTCAACCATCGAAGATATTGACAACATTGTAAAGACTCTCACACAAATAATTAGAGAGGCAGCTTATCTGTCCCTAAATGTCAAGACAAGAAGCGGAAATCATAAAACAAATACATACTGGTGGGATGGGAAGTTGGAGAAATTGAAAAACGATTTCCACTATATTAGAAATTTGTACCATCGGCATGGAGCGATCTATGAAAAGACCTATAAATCAATGAGAAATAAATATTTAAATAAAATTAAAAAGGCAAAAAGAGCGAGTTGGAGAAATTTTATAGAAGAAAGTCATTCAACTAACGCATTTGGTAATGCTTATAGGATTTACAAGTCATTGAGATCAAAAAATAGAAATTTAGGATTACCTCTAATTGATAATTTACCAGATCATTTAAAGATCGACAAAATAAAAAGTTTAATGAACGATCTATTTCCGGATGATATTGTAGGTTTGGATAAAGATGATCATATTTTGATTAGAAATTATACTCCTAAATATAAAAATAAAAGTAGTGTTCATATCGAATCTAAGGAAATAGAGGAAACAATTTTAAAAACTAATATTAAAAAAGCACCGGGCCCTGATTACATTAGTAACAATATGATCAGACAAGCTAAAATAAAAATAATCCCAATTCTGCATCAATTATTCAATAAATGTATAGAAATGGGATACTATCCGGATGAATGGAAAAAATCATTCTTAAAAATAATTCCAAAACCAGGCAAAACGAGTTATGAAGTAAATAAAAGTTATAGACCTATATCATTGACATCTAATCTCTCTAAAACATTTGAGAATATAATAAAAAATAAAGTAAGTAACTATTATTTAGAAAATAATCTAATGAGCTCAAGGCAGCATGGCTTTATGAAATCTAGATCAACTATTACTGGAATGGAAAAAATTATAGAAACTATATTGAAACATAGACAAAAAGAATTGACTTCCTTGATAGCTATAGATATAGCTGGTGCATTCGACAATGCATGGTGGCCTGCGATTATAAAACGAATGGATAATGACAACGTTCCCTCAGATTTAATACGGATCATAAAATCTTATTTGAATAAAGAAAGGGAGGTGAAATTTACATACGAATCAGAAACTTTTTATAAGAAAATAACTAAAGGATGTCCACAGGGTGGACCTTTATCACCACATCTGTGGAATATTTTGCTAAATGATTTGTTGATAAATTTCGAATCAATTAATGCAGATATTATATGTTATGCAGACGATGCTACAATAATTTGCTGGAATAAGACTATTGAAGGACTAAAAACCGCAAGTGAACACACCTTAAATTATGTGATCCAATGGTGTAATAGAAATAAATTAACGATCAGTACAGAGAAGACTAATATGCTATACCTACATAACAGACAAAAAATACCTATTAAGGTTAATAACAATATAATAATGCCGGTCAAGCAAGTAAAAATTCTGGGAATGAAATTTTCAAATCACAAATGGAAAAATAAAGTTAACTTTACTCCACATGTAAATGATATTCTGTGTAAGGCAGGGCGTATGAAAAATTTATTATGTTCACTAAGCGGCAACGTGTGGGGTTTAGATACACAAAAGAGGTTAACTTTATATAAAACTATAATAAGGCCTGTACTTACATACGGATCAGAAATTTGGCTTAAATATTTAAACAATCGTTCTAAACAAAAACTGAATTCCATGCAGTACCAGATCATTTTATGGGCAGTTAGAGCTTATAAAACCACATCATCTAACTGTGTGCATAGTTTGGCAAAAATTCCACTCCTAATAGACTATATAGAATCTAGAATAATCAAATATGATCTAACTCATCTGTCCACTGAAGATATAATTACTTATGAACCCCATGCTCCAAGTATAGTCAAATCATTCTTACACGCAAAAATGAAGGAAAATTTTGACAATACTAATGAAATTTTCAGAAGCTTTTTCGTGTCTGGAATCCCAAGATTTTTCCGTCCAAATTTTTATAATATCCAATTCATTACAGATCATGGTAATTTTGGGAAATTTTTGGCAACTATCGGCGCGGTGAAGGAACCAGGATGCTTCTGCGGAGGTGAAATTCAGGACTCGAAACATCTACTTATGAATTGCCCAATTTTCGGGGTTTATAGAGAAGACAAATTTGGTCGTATTGGACGGCTTGATGAATTTGTAGGCAATAAAGAGAGGTGCAAAAGTTTTGATCAATTTTGCAAATTTTTTACAACTTTCTTTTAAATTGGAAAAGGGAGAGGGAAAATTAGAAGGAAAAGAATTGCGATGCTTGCTTTGTGTGTTTTGCTTTGTTGTTTGTTTTCTTTTCGGACAATTTTCTTTGTTAATTATGTAAAATAGTGTATTGAACAGGATTGTATATAGCCGATTTGTTGTGATGTCGATAGAGGTCTCGACGCAAATATCCCTGAGTTTGGGATATCGCGTTTCATGATGTTAATAAAGTAATGTTAATCTACCTTCTTTACAATTTTTTTTTCTCTTATTATTAGTTTGAATAAAAGTGCATGGTTCTGTCTTTCTCTCTTTTCTCTAACTACTAAAAATTATACTATTAAATATATTCTCACTTCTATTATTCTATATACAAATTAGAGTATGTCTAAATGACGTGTAAAAGCCGACTGCAAACGACATTACGTTGTTAAATTTTATTGTTATTAATTATAAATATATATGAATGATGTATAAGAAGTAAAGGATTTTTTTCTCTCTCTCTCTATTAATTAATAACAATTTACAAATTTTATAATTTGAATTTAAATGATCAAAGAAATAAAGATAATTTTAAGTAAAACCAAACTATAAAAATAAACAACTATTTATTTTAATAATTAATTTAGATTTAGCTTGCTAATCTAATCAAATCTACTTGATATAAATTATCATTCTTATCAATTTACTCTTTAAATTTTAAATATAGAATCACTATTATATTTTTATTATATAGTTTTTACACTATATATATATTAAGTAGAACTGCTCTTCACTGAAGGTTAATAACGAGTTTACAAAGTGGGAAGAGGAGCTTCTTTTTAAAAGAAGCTCCTCTTCCCACTTTGTAAACTCGTTATTAACTATATATATATATATGAAAAAAGAAAAAGGCATCTCCTTATCGTGCAACTGAAAGTTGCTGATGGCTGAGCGCCATCTATCGGAATAAATATCAACTATTCTCGTTGATTTTTTTTTATTCCATAATTGGCCAAATACCCATTCTTGATTAATCAAGAAAAGCTAACCACGGACGCGTTTCGGGCTGTTGGCCCTCATCAGCGTGGTGCAAGCTGTACCTCAAAGACCAAAAAAAAAAAAATTGGTCATTAAGGCATCCTGAAAAATCATGAAACGGGTAGTTAAGGCCAGAATTGCGTGAGGACTCTACACAATGTGAAAAAATAGTACAAATGTAACATTGTACTGGGATAAGGTGCATAAATCATGAAAAAAGAAAAAGGCATCTCCTTATCGTGCAACTGAAAGTTGCTGATGGCTGAGCGCCATCTATCGGAATAAATATCAACTATTCTCGTTGATTTTTTTTTATTCCATAATTGGCCAAATACCCATTCTTGATTAATCAAGAAAAGCTAACCACGGACGCGTTTCGGGCTGTTGGCCCTCATCAGCGTGGTGCAAGCTGTACCTCAAAGACCAAAAAAAAAAAAATTGGTCATTAAGGCATCCTGAAAAATCATGAAACGGGTAGTTAAGGCCAGAATTGCGTGAGGACTCTACACAATGTGAAAAAATAGTACAAATGTAACATTGTACTGGGATAAGGTGCATAAATCATGAAAAAAGAAAAAGGCATCTCCTTATCGTGCAACTGAAAGTTGCTGATGGCTGAGCGCCATCTATCGGAATAAATATCAACTATTCTCGTTGATTTTTTTTTTATTCCATAATTGGCCAAATACCCATTCTTGATTAATCAAGAAAAGCTAACCACGGACGCGTTTCGGGCTGTTGGCCCTCATCAGCGTGGTGCAAGCTGTACCTCAAAGACCAAAAAAAAAAAATTGGTCATTAAGGCATCCTGAAAAATCATGAAACGGGTAGTTAAGGCCAGAATTGCGTGAGGACTCTACACAATGTGAAAAAATAGTACAAATGTAACATTGTACTGGGATAAGGTGCATAAATCATGAAAAAAGAAAAAGGCATCTCCTTATCGTGCAACTGAAAGTTGCTGATGGCTGAGCGCCATCTATCGGAATAAATATCAACTATTCTCGTTGATTTTTTTTATTCCATAATTGGCCAAATACCCATTCTTGATTAATCAAGAAAAGCTAACCACGGACGCGTTTCGGGCTGTTGGCCCTCATCAGCGTGGTGCAAGCTGTACCTCAAAGACCAAAAAAAAAAAAAAAAAAAATTGGTCATTAAGGCATCCTGAAAAATCATGAAACGGGTAGTTAAGGCCAGAATTGCGTGAGGACTCTACACAATGTGAAAAAATAGTACAAATGTAACATTGTACTGGGATAAGGTGCATAAATCATGAAAAAAGAAAAAAAATCAACGAGAATAGTTGATATTTATTCCGATAGATGGCGCTCAGCCATCAGCAACTTTCAGTTGCACGATAAGGAGATGCCTTTTTCTTTTTTCATGATTTATGCACCTTATCCCAGTACAATGTTACATTTGTACTATTTTTTCACATTGTGTAGAGTCCTCACGCAATTCTGGCCTTAACTACCCGTTTCATGATTTTTCAGGATGCCTTAATGACCAATTTTTTTTTTTTTTTGGTCTTTGAGGTACAGCTTGCACCACGCTGATGAGGGCCAACAGCCCGAAACGCGTCCATGGTTAGCTTTTCTTGATTAATCAAGAATGGGTATTTGGCCAATTCTGGAATAAAAAAAATCAACGAGAATAGTTGATATTTATTCCGATAGATGGCGCTCAGCCATCAGCAACTTTCAGTTGCACGATAAGGAGATGCCTTTTTCTTTTTTCATGATTTATGCACCTTATCCCAGTACAATGTTACATTTGTACTATTTTTTCACATTGTGTAGAGTCCTCACGCAATTCTGGCCTTAACTACCCGTTTCATGATTTTTCAGGATGCCTTAATGACCAATTTTTTTTTTTTTTTTTTTTTTTTTTTTTGGTCTTTGAGGTACAGCTTGCACCACGCTGATGAGGGCCAACAGCCCGAAACGCGTCCGTGGTTAGCTTTTCTTGATTAATCAAGAATGGGTATTTGGCCAATTATGGAATAAAAAAAATCAACGAGAATAGTTGATATTTATTCCGATAGATGGCGCTCAGCCATCAGCAACTTTCAGTTGCACGATAAGGAGATGCCTTTTTCTTTTTTCATGATTTATGCACCTTATCCCAGTACAATGTTACATTTGTACTATTTTTTCACATTGTGTAGAGTCCTCACGCAATTCTGGCCTTAACTACCCGTTTCATGATTTTTCAGGATGCCTTAATGACCAATTTTTTTTTTTTTTTTTTTTTTTTTTGGTCTTTGAGGTACAGCTTGCACCACGCTGATGAGGGCCAACAGCCCGAAACGCGTCCGTGGTTAGCTTTTCTTGATTAATCAAGAATGGGTATTTGGCCAATTATGGAATAAAAAAAAATCAACGAGAATAGTTGATATTTATTCCGATAGATGGCGCTCAGCCATCAGCAACTTTCAGTTGCACGATAAGGAGATGCCTTTTTCTTTTTTCATGATTTATGCACCTTATCCCAGTACAATGTTACATTTGTACTATTTTTTCATATATATATGGTTCACCTTTTTCGATTACTTTATTCTTTTTGATTTAAGAATATCTGTTTCGTTAAGTGAGTTGGTTTTTAGACAAACACATGACATGTCAAAGCCGATTTATAAGCTTGGTTCCGTTGTTAAATCTTGTTGTTGAATATTTGAAATATTTATTGATACATACAGAATATTCATCTTAATAATAATAATATAAACTTATTATACTCATTTATTACATACTTCATTATTATACATATATAACCAAATATGTAAATAACCAAAATTTATCGCCTTGTTCCATATTATTTAGGAATTGTGGATACATTTTCTCTATTAAGTGTTTCAAAAAAATGACCCCATAGTAAAATAAATGGAAATCAAATCAATCTAAAAAATATTTTATTTAAAAATACATGTTTGTTTAGTTTTTCCATCTAGTAATGGTCGGGCTAACTACCAAGGTTTAAATGGGAGGGACATCGATTTCAAACTATGGCCAAACCATGTTAAAAAAAGGTCAACACGAAAAGTGGAGAACTTTCACGAACCCTTAACATGGACATATTTTATTCATCACTTAAAGAAACAACCATTCGGATATGTAATTGGGAAGTTTTTCTGGGGGAAATTTGCATTATGGACTATGTAACGGAGAATTCTTGGTGCCTCTAGAAATATTGCATACGATATATTAACTTTACACTTTAATTTTTGTGTGTATATTTACACATATTGACAAATAAATATTTTAATTTTATTTCCAATATATATGTTATATTAAAATTTTATTTTATTTAAAACTAGCGGACGTACCCGGCTTCGCCCGGGTTTTACCCGAGTAAAGGTTTGTCTAACGAATCTCTCGATAAAGTGAACATTTTTTCCCGGTCCCTTGAAAAATACTTGAAAAGTTGAATAAAATCAATATTAATTGGTTCCCTCGGTAATTGGAAGTTAAAGGAATAGTATCTTGCCTTGGAATTGTATCATTATTCTTGTCTCAAATAAATTGCCGTGTCATCCTGAATTTTGTCTTTCCTAATTTTCTACATTACAAAATCATCGTATCATCATGATAATATTTAGAGCAGATTGTTGAATTATAACAGATATAAATTTGAATATTTATCTTGATTATTTTTAGGCGAAAAGTTATTTCAAAAATTTTATTTGCTAGAAACCTTCCCAGTACTATACTAAATAACTTCCCAAAGTTTCATGGCGTTCCAATGAGTGGTTTGGTCAGGCATAAAGGACAAACAGACCACACACACACACACACACACACACATACATTCATTTTTATATATATAGACTAGCGGACGTACCCGCTTCGCCCGGGTTTTACCCGAGTAAAGGTTTGTCTAACGAATCTCTCGATAAAGTGAACATTTTTTCCCGGTCCCTTGAAAAATACTTGAAAAGTTGAATAAAATCAATATTAATTGGTTCCCTCGGTAATTGGAAGTTAAAGGAATAGTATCTTGCCTTGGAATTGTATCATTATTCTTGTATGGATGTACCCGGCTTCGCCCGGGTTTTACCCAAGTAAAGATTTATCTAACGAATCTCTCGATAAAGTGAACATTTTTTCCCGGTCCCTTGAAAAATACTCGATAAGTTGAATAAAATCAATATTAATTGGTTCCCTCGGTAATTGGAAGTTAAAGGAATAGTATCTTGCCTTGGAATTGTATCATTATTCTTGTATGGATGTACCCGGCTTCGCCCGGGTTTTACCCAAGTAAAGATTTATCTAACGAATCTCTCGATAAAGTGAACATTTTTTCCCAGTCCCTTGAAAAATACTCGATAAGTTGAATAAATTCAATATTAATTGGTTCCCTCGGTAATTGGAAGTTAAAGGAATAGTATCTTGCCTTGGAATTGTATCATTTTTCTTGTCTCAAATAAATTGCCGTGTCATCCTGAATTTTGTCTTTCCTAATTTTCTACATTACAAAATCATCGTATCATCATGATAATATTTAGAGCAGATTGTTGAATTATAACAGATAAATTAGAATATTTATCTTGATTATTTTAAAGCGAAAAGTTATTTCAAAAATTTTATTTGCTAGAAACCTTCCCAGTACTATACTAAATAACTTCCCAAAGTTTCATGGCGTTCCAATGAGTGGTTTGGTCAGGCATAAAGGACAAACAGACCACACACACACACACATACATTCATTTTTATATATATAGATTATATTTCATAGATTCAAATACTCTGTTAAATCGACCGCCAGAGGTCACGCTTCCCCTATAAAAACTCATTGTTGTTGTTTTCCGATGGCCGGCTAAAACCTTTGTAATTATGTAAATAGTCTTTTGTTTTCCTTGTTCTACTCGCCTTAAGACAGGCAGTACTTTTATCAAATTATGTTTTTTATATATTCCATAAGCTCAATTAAAGATATTTCTAATCTTCATTATTTTTATTATTGTAGTTTCAAGATTTTAACCACGACTGAATTAACATAGCATAATCCTCAAGATAATCAAAATTATCACCTAAAATATATTTCTATAGGTTCAGAAATAAAATAACGCCTTCTCCCCATCACATAGAAATATTTTTGAAAAATTTTACATTTTTATTCTAAAAAACATGCATCTACTAGTATACAGATAGTTTTTTATAAATAATATTTTTGATTGTAGAGTTTTATTATATTTGTCTTAAAGAGTAAAAAAAAATCATTATTAAAACATATAAATTTAAAAAGATCAAATTATTAATCATTTTTACAATATGAAACAATTTGGAGCATTATAAATTTATGATGGAAAGAAAAATATTTTTTCAGATTGGATACATGTTTATTGTTAAACAAACGCGCGCTTTTCAAACAAACAATTATTCATTTGGAAGTTTAATATTTCTTTTGAAGTAATTCTCTCATATATTAATTATTATAGTTTTATAAATAACCGTTTTGTTGACATATTTCGTTAAAAATAGGATTATTTTGGATTTAATAATGTGTTTTATATTTTAACAAAAAGGCCTCTCTTCTAATCGTGCAGCTAGAAGTTGCTGATGGCTTGCGCCATCTGTCGGAATATATATCAAACTAATTGTTGGTTAGCGGAACATTGTGGGTTCGATTCCGATCCCTGGAAACTTTTATTTTTCCGTTTATCATTACCCTTCACAATTCATCCTTTCATACTTCATCCCAAAGGTTAGAAATGATCGTTATTTCTCCTTAAAATAAATTTCGATTTTTCGTTCAAAATAAACACATGCGGGATAATTTTCAAATGTCGTTCTACAATCATAAGCTGCATTATATTGTATTATAAATTACTTTATATAATCGTTGATTTTTAATTATTCCAGAATTGGGTGAATACCTATTCTTGAATAATCAATAAAAACTAACCACGTATGTGTTTATATTTGTCTAATATTTTGATGAACCAATTCGCCATCTTTTACTAGATTTTTGTATTGAAACATCAGCAATTAGTGTTACAAATCAATAAAGCCTAGTGAAAGATGGGATCCATCCGAATATTGGAAGAGAGGAAACAAATAAAACACAATGATTAAATACAAAATATGCTTGATTTTTTAAAATATAATAATTATGGATTAAAATTTATTCAGAATAATATTTTATCGTATTTAAAAAAAAAATCGAAACGCTGCATGGCCGAATGCAAAGACAGTATAACGACAGTTGAAAATTATCCCGCATATGTTTCTTTTTGAACGAAAAATCTGAATTTGTTTTGAGCAGAAATAACGATTATTTCTAACCTTAGGGATGAATTATGAAAGGAAGAAATGTGAAGAGTAATGATGGACGGAAAAATAAAAGTGTCCAGGGATGGGAATCGAACCCACAGTGTTCCGCTTACCGGGGAGATGTCATGTCCACTAGGCAGAGTATCAAATTGATTTATTTAAAGGAAAACGATCGCGCGCTAAATAGTTCATATTTCTAAATCCAGATGGCGCGTCTCTGATAGAATCTAAAGAACTTGTGAATCGTTGATGTATGATGAACAATTAGAATTAAGACAACGGTAATCTCCCTATTCACTATAGAAGAAGAATCACAAGTCAGGGAGAAGAACTTCTTTATATATGAGAATAATCGTACAACCTTTCGGGTAAGATGTCCTTCTATGGGTATAAAATGACATGGGAGACAAAGACATACACTTTCATGAATTTTTCTCCAGCCTAATCCACGCTGACGAGCGCCAACAGCGCGAAACGCGTTCGTGGATGACTCTTTTTGATTTAGCAAGAAATTGGGTAGGCCAAATATCAGGGAACAGGCTAAATCAATGTTTAGTTGATTTCTGTTCCACCAGATGGCGCTCTGCCTTCTGAAAAGCACATGTGCTCCTGGTCAGGATATGCCATTTTTATTTTTAACATCAACACCTGACCTTTTTTTTTTCTATTGGTTTTCATATATATATATATAGTGACAAAACTATATTTAAAACACTTAAACTAATAGTAATATTAAGATAATTTGGGAATTGTATTAGATTAGCAAGTTAAATCTAAATTAAAAATAGGAGATAAAAGTTATTAATATTTTTGTGTTTAAGGTAAATAATTAAACAGTTGTTTAAATTTATTTTATTTAAATCTTATTAAGGAGAGAAAAAGGTAATAAATGATATCTCTAAGATATCAACTTAATTCAAGTTATATTTAAGATTTTAATTTTTATTAGATAAACTTTATTATTTACATTTCATCTATATATATAAAAATCAATGTTTGTATGTTTGTTTGTTTGTATGTTCGGTATACAAATTCGCAGTAGTTCACTAATTCAAACCAAAAATTCCATACATAGGTTAGAAAAATACGGGGAAGACGATAGGCTATTTTAAAAATATATAAATCAATTATTAAAACTATATATTCAAATTATTCTACTTAGCTCACGAACAGCGCCCTCTATCAAGTACTAAAAGGTTATAAATACGTTTAGAATCTAAATCTTCTCAATATTTTATTAATAATAGTTCGCTTAAAACCACATATAATATAAATATTTTAGAATAACTGCTCTAATTTGAAATATTTAATATGTTTTATTTATATTTACAAGGAAAACGATAGGCAAATTCAAATTATATAAAAGTGGATATTTTTATTTCAGTACAATTTAGATTAAATTATGCTGATGCAAACAAATAGATAATGCTAATAACAAACTATTATGAAAAAAATCTTATCTAAATATATATCACTCGGGTAGATATGCACACGGGTCAATCCCGGGGCGAAGCCCGGGTCACCCGTCTAGTATATATATAAACCATTGCCCACTTGTGTCATTTTGTACCCATATAAGGGCGTGTTCCCCGAAAGCTTGTACGATCATTCTCTTATAACTAGAATCTCATCTTCCCGACTTGTATTTCTCTTCTTCTAAAGTAGAATCCCATTCAACAAAAATTATCTCTATAATTAAACTGAAAATATTTTTATTTTATTATATATAACATGGACTTGGAATTCGATAAAAAAAATTGGGTGTGTTTTGGTCAAATAGAAATAATTAGCAATAATATGTTTGCGAGCGCTACCATCTCTCTCCAAGAGTCAATTAACAAATCTCTAGCAATCTCTAGATGATGACGCCCTGGCCATCCTGGCGTCTGCCAAGACGCGCATCTATAGGCACTACCTCGGCGCGGAACTGAGGAGTGTACAAGAAGATCCCCTCCTTGTCTGGAGGAGGACTCTCTCAAGGTAGGGAAGCCTTCCTTGCTGAAGATATTTGTATATATATTCCCCTACACTTTATATGCTCTTTTACTCTTTTATTTTTTCTCCTTTGTAAAATTTGATCGAAAGAATCAATAAAATTGTTTAAATAATTCGTATTTTATTTTTCAATACTCTGTGTGAAAGCTAGATTTTGAATAGGAACTAACCGGTTGGTGGTTGCAGGTTGATTAACCTAAAAAGGTTTTGTTTGGTATGCTTTTCTTCTTTTCTTTTCTTGCTAAATGCAATAAATAATTCTTTTGTTGCTTTAAAGAGAGTTGTAATTATTTAAAATACTACAAAATTGTCTAGCAATAAGTATTGAAGACTTTAAAGAAGAAGTAATTCTAAAGAGTTAAAGAAGGAAGAAAAACGATCAGATACGACGGATTGTGGGATCCTTCACTGACGAATCTTTTTTTAAAAGGGAAAATCAATAGGAATCTCTTTGGCCGCTTCTTTCCTTTCACTTCTTCCTTGATTACGACATCGTTCCACTTAGATGGGATTTCTGAAGACAGGTTCCACGCATATCATTTGAAGTATCATTCGAATATATAACCACCTCTTTATTATAAACCTCATGTATCAGTGCGCCATCTATTTTTAGAAATTTGAACTATTTGTTTAAATATAATTTTATTTAAATAAAAAGAATCATACGTATTATGATACATTAGCGCACCATCTGTTATCAAAATTCGAAACTATTATAGACGCGTATGATTATTTTTAAAAATTAAACAATTTCTACTACCCTTACTGCAATATATTGGAAAAATTAATGGGATGGCCTGGCTCATCAGTGGTGAACTCTCCCAGCGGTTTCGCTAGTTTAATCTGTTCAGTTCACAACTGATGAGCCAGGCCCTCCCAATAATTTATCCATTGCAGTAAGGGCAGTAGAAATTGTTTATTTTTTAAAAGAATCATACGTGTCTTGAATAGTTCAAATTTCCAATAGATATCTTCATTACAAAAAAATCATAAGACACCGTAACCTTTTTTATTTATTTGATTAAATAAAGCTTTCGGGGCAAGCCTTTCTCTTCAGCTAACTAAAACGTTTTAGTTAGTTGAAGAGAAGAGCTTGTCCGAAAGCTTCTCTCTAATTAATGCAAATATTTACAGTATCTTATACTATTTTGTAAAAATTCTTTATGTTTTGCTTGGATATTGAGATATATTATTTTTTGTTTTATAGCCATCTAGGAATATACATTTATAATTAAATGTTTTTGACTAAAATAGAAAATGATCAAATTACCTCACAATGAAGACTTAGGTGCGGCTTTATACGTTTTCTGTAGTATATTTGATATATTAATTCAATCGTTATATACATATATGAAACTTTAAACCTTCTTTATTATTCACAGCTATATTTAGTGTATGCATACGTATCTATTATATTTTATATTTGAAAAATCGATATTTAAACGGTAATTCGGATCTTATTGAATATGAATTTGATCATAGCAAAGATGATGATATTAATAATGCTCATATAATAGTAACGATTGTTATAATACCACAAACACATATAATTAGAATTAAAAATATTATTCAAATATTTTTTTTGACAATTCAATATTATTAAATAAATAAAGCTTCCAGGGCTAAGTTTCTTGTTCAACTTTTTATTTTCAAGCTTTTAGACTTGTCAGTCCTTCAACAGGAGTATCACATTAACAAATTGATGATAAATACTTTTTTTTCAATTCGATATATTCTATTGAAGCTAATTGTTATAAAATCCAAAGATAAATTAAACAAAGATAAATGTAATTATTCACAATTTGGTAATTAAATATAAAAAGCTGTTCTCAGGAAGGGAGGCTCCTCCATTTTGAGAGAATTCTCCTCCAGACAAGGACAGGATCAACCGCTCTCATAAAGATATTATTGAGATGTGAAGCTTTAATAAAGTCTAGGATTAACCATTCGTAAAACTGGCATTTGTCTAGTATACATAAAGGTTAATTTTAAATTAGTGTATTTCAAATTTCTGATATTTCTCATTTCATTTGCACTCATAAAGATATTATTGAGATGTGAAGCTTCAATAAAGTCTAGGATTAACCATTCGTAGAACTGGTATTTGTCTAGTATACATATATATATAATTTTTATATTAGTGTATTTCAAATTTCTGAAATTCCTCGTTTCATTTGTACATTTGAAGCTAAACTATATGCAGTTAAACCTGTCTATAGCGCCCCCTCTTGGGACTCGCCAAAATAGGGTGCTATAGAGAGGGGGTTCTATAGACAGGTCACTTTTAATGTAAATCGCATCGTACTACGTATTTAAAATCGGGCGCTATAGAGAGGTAGGCGCTTTTAGAGAGGGCGCTATATACAGGTTTAACTGTATATGAAGAAAATAATTTTAGTAATGGTGTCAATAAGATAATATTTAATAATACACATCATAATAAACATATTTCCAAAATATGTATTGCGAATTTTATTTAATAATTCTCACTGAAATTGTAATTACCGTTTCCATGAACGCATTGTTGCCAGACATTTTAAATTAAATTCACTGATAACGCCCCCGTGTTTATATTTCTTAGGTAAAATATTTTGGGGGAAAAGGAAAATAGCCAAACCTAATGTGATCTAGAGAATATAACGGAATCCAATAAGAATTGAATGAAACTATACTTTGGTAAAAAAAAGTAAATTGGAGAAAACATTTTCCGTGTTATATGAGAAGGTTCAATAAAAATCCAGGTAGATCCCTTCATTTAAATTGGAAAGTTTTTCACAAGATTGACTACAATGTTGTTTAGGGTTATTTCTCCCGTCCTCTCTGTGAAAATTCCTCGTTTTTTTTTTTTGGAAAATATGTTTGGGCTTTTGAAATATACCATGCCAATTTGGAGTATATATATGAATATATAAAAACATATTTTTATTGAAAATATGTAAATATTCATAAATATATTATTAAATATTGTCAGATAAAGAGAGAGAAAATATTCAGAAAAGAAAAGCGTCAAAATGATTTTTTTTTCAATTCACACAAACATATCTTAATACAAAGTAATAACGCGCCATTTATCTATAACAAATGAAGACATTAAGACGCGAATGTTTCTTTTCATAAATAAATCAAACTTTTACTGTTCCTACTGCGATGAAAAAATATTGGGAAGGGCTGGACCATTAGTGTTTAACCCTTCAAGCGGTTTTACCAATCTAATCCATGGATCAATCATATCTTAGTTAAATAAAAATCAGAAAGATTGAAATAATACAACAGGTTTCTTGAGATAAGTGTATTGTTATTAATGTAATCTCAAGCTTTCGGGCATCCCTGCTCTTCTACAGGACTACATAAAACGAATAATAATAATAAACTTATTATTTGTTTATCTACTATTGTAGAAGAGCACACGAGGATGCCCGAAAGCTTGAGATTACATTAATAAAAATAAATCAATTTACAGAAACCTGTTGTATTATTTTAATCTATATTTAGGAGATTAAGTTAAAAATCAGAAAGATATCGTAAGAAAAATACGCTTACAAACAACCCTTTCATGGGAGGTTGTTTGGGCAATAACTTTGGGCAGTTAAAGTGCCCCTAGAAAAAAATGTGGAGGGGTGTGCGTCTGCTAGAACTGATGCCAGCCCAGACTAAGAGACTGGCCCCTCTTAAACTGTCTATTTCCCTGATGTTACTGGGATGATAGCGGGTTCCAGGCTCCCTCCAGTGTCAATTATGCAACTTGCACTAAACTGATGAGGGCCTTGTGTCCAAAATATGGTCTTGGTTAGCCTTTCATGTCACTAAAACAAGGCTTTTGACAATACATTCAGGAATGTAAATAAATTAACGTTTATTGATCTTGAAGATAACATTTCAAAAGGTATTAAAATAACGAGAGTTTAGTTTCACAATATTTTTTTTCAAATTTGAAAGAATATATACGCAAGCTTTCAATCGATAATAGTTTCTTCAACAGGCCTATATTAGAGAAATATCGACTGCTTGCTAAGGTAATTTTAAATAATGAAAATATATGAAAATAATATGTGAATATTAGTACAAAAGTGATATTGTAATGGGATTAGGTGAATAAATTACGAAAAGAGGCTTCTCCTGATTGTACAACTAAAAATCGCTGATGGCTTGCGCCATCTGACGGAATAAATATCAACTATTCGTTGATTTTTAAAATTTTCCAGAAATGTTCAAATACCCTTTTTTATTAGTTTTTCTTGATTAATAAAGAAAGGATATTTGGCCAATTGTGGAATAATTAAAAATCAACGATTAGTGTTCATATTTATTCCGATAGATGGCGCAAGTCATCAACAACCTTTAATTACACGATCAGGAGATTCCTTTTTTCGTAATGAGAAAACCGATTTATAATTTAAATTAACGCTTTTTTGAAATATATTCCGATAGATGGCGTAAACCATCCTTAACGTCTAGTTGCACTCTCAAGATATGTTTTACTTTTCCTTTAATATTACTCCCCACTATTCAGTACCTTATTTACATATTTTATTATTCTATATAACAAATATCAACAGCTGCAAAGTATAAATAGTTAACCTTTATATTGTACATAGAAGTAATCATCCGTTAAAGAGCAGAAAATTTGCTCGAAAGCTTGCGATATCAAAATTAAAAGAAATTCTTTACCTTAATTTTATTTATTCTTTCTTTTTCAAGTTGTAAAGTGTGTTAGGAATATCAACATCCGACATACTTTTCTAACATAATGAAAAAAGAAATGGCTAAAAGAAGAACACAATGTAGAACATGAAGTAGAGAATTTTAACAGTGTCCAATAGGAATTATAAGAAAGACAATATCCTGTATGTTTAATATCCTCGAAGTTAGGTAGCTAAAAGTCAATCTTGACGTGTGTTGAAAGAGAAGCGGCCATTTAATCCTTTAATCTTATTTATTGGCTAAGAGCACTTCAATTTCCAAAAGATAAAATGGCACATTCTCCTTAAAATTACCTTCCAACTCTGAAGAAATTTCATAAAAAAATCCTGTCGATTAATTTTTTTTTTAGTTTAACACTTTTAAAATGTCGTTTCCTTAACATGAAATAGCTTGTATTACTTACGAAAAGTCAATATAAAGTAATTTTGGATGAAAAATCATTTAGAGGACATTGTGGAAAGTTTATGAAAGAGACTATATGCGGTGTGAATGAAAGAGGCTATATGCGGTGAGGTTTGAGAATTCAGAATGTTAGAGGTCTCTTGCAAATAGAATTATATATTATGATGCATTAGCGCGCCATCTGTTATCAAAATCCGAAACTATTATAGACGCGTCTGATTATTTTTTAAAAATAAACAATTTCTACTCTCCTTGCTGCATTGGAAAAAATTAATGCGAGGGCCTGGCTCATCAGTGGTGAACCTTCCCAGCGGTTTCGTCAGTTTAATATATTGTTTAATCAAGATAGTTATATGCAAATACTAGTTCTATGTGATATATTATTTGATCTTTTTAATAGACATACAGACACGTAAAACAAAGTATGCAAATATATCTAGAAAGAAAGGCGTATTTTACATAAAGAATAACCAGCCTGAGTGACTCCTTCTGTCCAAGCCTAATTTATATTGCTAAATACACTGGTGTCCAAAAAATAAGAAACTTAACCAATATTGAAATTTCTCAATAGCTAATTTATTAACAAATATAAAATTAATATACAAATAGTTTAAACTATGGAGAATCTGACTAGCTATATGAAAATTTAAAAAATATTTGAAATTATGAAATATGCAAATTATTACCAACATACCCAAAGCTAAGGTTCCAGATCTTAAAGAAATAAGATATCAATAGGTAGTATGATCACCTCTAACAGCTATCAAGGTCTCACAGCGAGCCCTCATACTGTTTTCCTAGGCTTTGGAGGAGTGGGGTTTACTACCCTTGGACCTCCTCCATAGAGCAGTTCTTAGCTCAACGAGGATTCTGGGAGAGGGGTAACGAGCTCCAATACGCCTCCCTAGAGCATCCCACACATGCTCTATTGGATTCAGGTCCGGAGATCTGGCTGGCCAATCCATCCTTCGAATATTCTCACTCTGGAGATATTCATTGACTAGCCTAGCCCTATGCGGACGGGCATTATCGTCCATAAAAATTAAATTGTGACCGATTTGATCTATATAAGGTCTTAGATAGGGCTCAAGGATATTGTCCCTGTAACTTTGGGCAGTTAAAGTGCCCCCAGAAAAAATGTGGAGGGGTGTGCGTCTGCTAGAACTGATGCCAGCCCAGACTAAGAGACTGGCCCCTCTAAACCTGTCTATTTCCCTGATGTTACTGGGATGATAGCGGGTTCCAGGCTCCCTCCAGATGAAAACTCGTCGAGAATCTGTGTTTAAACTAAATCTTGACTCGTCACTGAAGAGAACATTGGCCCACTGATCATGAGTCCAGGCGTGATGTTCCAAGCACCAATTCAAGCGGGCTCTCCTGTGAGCAGAGGTTAAAGGGATACAGACCATTGGTCGTCTTGTATAAAGAGCACCTTCGTGAAGCCTTCGGTAAACAGTTTGTCTTGAAATTCTCGTTCCAGTAGCACTTGAGAGTTCATTAGAGAGTTGAATAGCTGTCATCTCCCTATGGTGCTTGGCAGTTACGACCAGATAACGGTCTTCAGAGGTAGCTGTTTTTCTTTTTTTACCAGAACCTTCTTTTCTTTTGATGGTTCCTGTCTCAATGAACTGTTTCCATATTTTGCTGACCACAGATTTATTCACATTTAGCCATTTTGCTACTTCAACTTGTGATTGCCCTGCCTCCATTCTTCCAACAGCTCTCCATTTTAAATCATCTGCTAAAATTTTTCGTAAACTCACAATTAACTAAGGATTAAATAAAATTATAATGGGACAATTCTTAGATGGAGTAAACGACACGTCAAATAGCACACTTATAAAGACAAGAACCGAATCGAATGGTTGCGATAAATAAATTCTACGACTTAAAATAGCTAATTAAATTACTTTTTAACTTTTAGCGTTGTATATTTTAAAACATATCATTAAAAAACAAAGGTTTCTCTTTTTTTGGACACCAGTGTAGTTTCATATATATAATATTATTTAAATATTATTTAAAAATGCTTATTTTGGATCATAAAGTTTTATTTTCAATATTACGTAAGGCAACTCGCCAAGCGCAGTTGTACATACTCGTGAATTGATACGCGAGCATCTCAAAACAATTTTGTTCCCCGAAGAAGTTTGGCGAGTTGCCTTACTAAATATTGGAAAATAGAACTCTATGATCCAAAATAAGCATTTTAAAATAATTTAATATATGGATAGCTCTATTTTTAAACATATATATATATCAATATACAAGGTCTGTCCAATAATTTACCGTAAAAAATCAAAAATAAGAAAAACTGTTAGAATAGAAAAATATTTTCAGCATGTTTCAAAATATTCCTCTCCCGCAACTATTCAGAGCTTCTATCGTTTCTTCCATACCTCAAAACATGTATAAAAGTCGTCTTTCGAAATGGTCTTCAATACCTTTTTCAATTCCGCAATGATGGTTTCTCTAGTTTCAAAACTTCTCTTTTCAAAGCCATTTTAATTTTTGGAAATATGAAAAAAATCATTGGGAGCTATGTCTGGGAAATAAGCAGATTGGTGAAATACTGGGGTGCTTGGATAAAGCATTCAGCACAGATGTAGCATTGTGTGGCCGAGCGTTGACGTTATAGAATCCCACATTTCCTTTATATTAAGGCGAATTAATTCGCGTAGACGTCTCATAATGTTTAAATTAACTTCCTTATTTATTTTTTGCCCTTTATAAAGGTATTCATAGTGTACAATCACTTTTATGTCGAAGAATGAAACCAGTAAAACCTTGGCTTCGCGATGTCGAGATTTCTTAGTTTTTGGCTCATTTTTTCCTTTCCACTCCATGGATTGGCGTTTAGTTTCGGGATTA
>CP092863.1:103862392-103926596 GCA_030710605.1 Cordylochernes scorpioides | reverse complement strand
TAATTGATAATCAGGCGGAGTTTTATTATTTTATGTTCTCCTGTAGAAAGGCAGAGATGTCCGAAGGCTTGAGACAACGTTAATAAAATGAAAATAAACTCATCTCCAGACACCTGTGGTATTGTTTGATTGATCTATATATATTTCCTTTTAAACACTAATTCGATATATATTTAAAGAATTAAAAACTCATATGACCGACCTCTATCTGAATATTAACTATTTCCCTGAGAGATCAATATTGGCAAATCAAAACTGAATTATCCCGATATGATTAAGCCTCTGATTAAAGACTAACTCTTGAATAAACTGAAGCCTCAATTACCTTTTTGGATTGTCTCTATTGGGAGGTTTGAATGACACTTTGGTAGTACATTTTATAATTAACAAAAGGTGGAGTCGAAGTGTTATTGATTTATTTAAACAGACACCTCTCCCGTCAAAATAGTCGCAAAAATTAGATGGTACATAGTATTTTTTGCGACAATTTTTAGGAAAAAGGGTAACCATCCATATTAAACCAACCTATATTAAATTTACTTTATGTAAACTCATGGACAAAACTTAAGGAAGTTGTACCTTTCAGCATGTATATCGGGATTCAGACAATAACTCTGAAATATATACTCATGGACAAAACTTGAGGAAGTTGTACCTTTCAGCATGTATATCGGGATTCAGACAATAACTCTGAAAGATACACTCATGGACAAAACTTAAGGAAGTTGTACCTTTTAGCATGTATATCGGGATTCAGACAATACCTCTGAAAGATATTACAGTTACCTTTATTGAACACATACGAGATAATCAAGTGTGAAAAAAATTGCCTTTTTCCCCTTCAAAAAAAAAATAATAATAATAAAACAGACGACTGGCGAAATCAAAGAATTAAGCTTTGTCAATGAGTGTATTTATGGACAACATTAACTATTTGAAAAAGGAAGAATAAATAAAATAGGTTTTTTAAATTTTTATTTCGCAAGCCTTCGAGCAATATTTCTGCTCTTCATCGGGTAATTCAACGGATCTTCGCTATATTCTAATTGTGAAAAAAAATATATATATATATATTATTAAAAACTTTATTAAAACTTTATTAAACTTTATTAACATCATGAAACGCGATATCCCAAACTCAGGGATATTTGCGTCAATACCTTTCACTGCATTACAGCAATTCGGCTATATACAATCCTGTTCAATTCATTATTTTATATAAATTAACTAAAGAAAATTGTCCAAAGAGAAAAACAAACAACAAAGCAAAACACTCAGAGCAAGCATCGCAGTTCTTTTTTTTTTTTTCCAAGATTCCTTCTCTTTTTTTCCAATTCAAGAGAAAGTTGTATATGTATTTACAAAATTGATCAAAATTTTTATACTTTTCTTTTTTGTCTACAAATTCATCAAGCTGTCCAATACGAGCAAATCTATTTTCCCTAAAATCCCGGAAAATTGGGCACTCCAGAAGTAGATGTCTCGCGTCTTGAATTTCACCTCCGCAGAAGCATCCTGGTTCCATCACGGCGCCGATAGTTGCCAAAAAATTTCCAAAATTGACATGATCTGTAATGAATTGGATATTATAAAATTTTGGACGGAAAAATCTTGAAATTCCAAATACGAAAAAGCTTCTGAAAATTTCATTAGTATTCTCAAAAATTTCATTCATTTTTGCGTGTAAGAATGATTTGACTATACTTGGAGCATGGGGTTCGTAAGTAATTAGATCTTCAATGGACAGTTGAGCTAGATCAAATTTGATTATTCTGGATTCTATATAGTCTGTTAGGAGTGGAATTTTTGCCAAGCTATGCACACAGTTTGATGAAGTGGTGTATATATGTTATAATCAATTTAATTTTTTTATGATATATAAATATTTTTCTAATTTGACCAAAAAACAAAAAGCTTTTTTTAATTGTTGTTTTTTCTGTTGTATATATAGTTTTGTTTTTTCTTTTGGTCTGGTTAATTGTGTTGTTTTTTTAATAAACTCATTTGCCAAAAATATTATATAGTTAAATTTGTTTTAAATAAAGTATAAGCATATATTTGCTAATAATTGATATTTCATTCTTCTTTTTTTTTAGTAAGTAAAATTTGCATTCGACAAACTAAACATTTACTTAATAATTAAAATTACTTTTTTATTATATTTTCTCCTTGTCCACTCTGAATATAAGATATATATGTAAGGGGCTAATATTTTACAAATATTTTTAATTCATAAAGAAAATCAAATCTTCTTCAAAATTCAGAAAATAATTTTATACCTGGAAAATATATTACCTTCAATTTGAAACTATATTTTTGAAATCTTATTTAAAGCTATGTATCATCTATATTTATTATAAAAAAGTTAATTTTAGAAAGTCATTTAGAAATATATCTTTTTTTATTGTTTCTCCTGAGAGCTAATATGTTACTAATATCTATTAGAAAAGGTAATATATAGAGATAGATAATTCATAAAGAAAAATATAAATTTATTTTTATGGTAATCGTTAATGGTTTCGATGTTTTTGTCACCTTTCTACTTCGACACATTAGAAAAGATTAATAAAGAATATAAAAAATAGAATTATTGTTTTTTAACGTTACTTTTTGAACTAATTTGATGTGTCGTTATTTCCTTTTGTTCTCTATTGACGATTGACAGTAATTTATTCCTTAACGTCTCTTGTGATTGTATTTATTCAACAGGAGTGATTGAAATATTGAAATGTCTTGTTAATTGTATATACCAGGGTCGGTAATCTTTTGAGTTAGAAGAGTCAAAAATAAGAATTTTCAAAATTTCAAATTGTTTAAGGGACCACAAATTTTTTTTATGATGCATTAGCGGGCTATCTGTTATGAAAATTCGAAACTATTATATACGCGTATGATTCTTTTTAAAATAAAAAATTCTACTGCCCTTACTGCAATGGAAAAATTAATGGAAGGGCCTGGCTCATCAGTTCACCACTGATGAACCAAGCCCTCCCATTAATTTTTCCATTGCAGTAAGGGCAGTAGAAATTGTTTATTTTAAAAAGAATCATACGCCTCTATAATAGTTTCGAATTAACAAAATGTTTTTATTGCCAACAATAAATAGGATATATTCGCATAAATAAGTATTTGTGTATGGAACTATATAAAGAGCTTCACATCTAAAGAGCTGTGGCTCGCGAGCCGGCAGTTTGCCGACCCCAGGTCTATACACCTCCCATCTCAAATTATACATCTCTGTATAGAATCATGATATTCATGGTGAGTAAAATGTTAATAATTAAGTTTATTCACTTATATTCCAAATACGCATAATAAACAAGAACAAGAGGATCCCACCTAAGCACAGATGGTACAGTGAAGTGGACCCAGGAAGAGCTCTGAACCTCAGACAGCACAAACAACACTAACAAGGTTTAGAACACGCCAACTAAAGCCAATGAAGATAGAAAATAATATAAATATCTACCCCACTCTCTCTTACCAAAATGTAGCTTGGCACCCGCAGCTCCAGAACATATTTTGGCTTGCATTAGACGTACTAAACAGGGCCTTTGGGAGAGGCCACTGCTTATAATCAAACAGCTCGAGGAGCATGGACTAATGAGATTCGTGTAATATTTGCACGAGGGGATAAGAAACAACAACACATGGTGCAAGCAATGATATAAATGGAAGGTATAAGATTATGATTTAAGGTCATTTACTTATCCCAACTATTCATGGTACACATATTCCCACATATATAGACATGTGGTATACTTGCAGTAAAATCATCGGCTACTACTACCAATCATGATTATCATTGGCCTGTACAACGTGTACTAGGATAATAAAAACATGGTGCATGCAATAATAATCATGGTGGGTAGAAGGTTTATGATTAAAGGTTATTTATTTATCTCAAGCACGCATTATATATTCCCTGTGCCTCACATTTGTTACATAGATAGTGTCTATCAAATTCCTAAATTCCTACAATATCCTACAAATGTATACACTCGGGGATAAAAATACACTCGGGCCAAACCCGAGTTGATTTCTAAATAACCCATCATCTAGTAATATACCAGGTCTATTAGTATGAAACGCGAATATTTTCAGTGAATTCAAAAGTTCACCAATTCCATACAACAAAATATTTTTTATTCAAAGTAATTGTCCTGATTAGCTATATACTCGGACCACCCTTCAGGCAATTTTCGAATTCCTTGTCTGAAAAATTTTATTCCTTTTGAGTCGAACCAGTCAACAAGCCATTTTCGGAGTATGTCTGAGTTCGAAAATTACTGGTTTTTTAGAGCGTGTCCTAAAGATGTGAAAAGGTGGTAGTCCGACGGCGCTAAGTCTGGTGAGTACGGCGGGTGGGGTAAGAGTTCCCAGCCCAAGTCTTTTATGGTGTTTTTGACCACTGTAGCGTTGTGGGCTGGAGCGTTGTCATGCTGCAGTATCAGCTTGTTGTGCTTTTCACGCAATTCCGGTCTTTTTAATTCAATGCCTCTCTCAAACTGTGCATTTGTTGTTCGTAGCGACTAGTATTGACCGTTTCGCCAGGTTTCAGGAGCTTGAAATATACTACGCCGGTCTGGTCCCACCATACGCAAAGCATTGCCTTTTTTCCTAAGCGATTGGGCCTAGGCTTCCGTTTTGGAAATTAGCCGAGCAGGCCCCACGACTTTTGGCGCATAGGATTGCTGAAGCGGATCGATTTCTCATCAGAAGTTACGATTCGGTGCAAAAATGACTTCTTTTCATGCCTGGCGAGCAGCCCTTCGCAGGTTACCAGACGCCGTTCTTGCTGCCTTTCGATCAACTCGTGGGGGACCTATCTGGAAAGCTTTTGGGTCATTCTGAGACTGTTTAAACGTAGGGAAACAGAACCTTGAGACACCTGGAGCTGTTTCGCGAGTTTCTCCTGCGTTTGGGTACTGTCGTCATCCAACAAAGCTTGCAATTCAGCGTCCTCGAACTTTTGGTGCGGTTTTCCACGTGGTTCATTATCAAGTTCGAAATCGCCACTTTGGAATTCTTTAAACCACCTGTAACACTGTAATTTGCTCAGAGCGTGGTCGCCGTGAACTTCCTCGAGCATTCGGTGGGCTTCAGTGGCACTTTTCTTCCAGTTGAAGGCGAACAACAAAACTTCCCGCAAATGGGCACTTTTTGGCTCGGAAATCACCATTTTCCACGGGCTCCAGAAATTTTCCACGATTTGAATTTTTCTAATACTCCACGCATGCTGATGCCACGTGAGTCAAAAACAAAATGCCTTCAACAGCGCCACCGTCGGCTCAAATAAAGTTGCACAGCGCCCTCTGGCAGCCATTTTCGCGTTTCATACTAATAGACCTGGTATATATTATAAAAAACAATTCAGCAGAGTTTAGAATACACGAGTTATGGTGTTGTTATGAAGTAATGGAATAAATAATAAAAACAGTTAAAATCATTATTTGATAGTTTATTTTAATTGAGCTTATGAAACAATTTAAGAAGAAATACCTTATTTGAGGCGTAAATAAGAAAATAAAATATTACGTATTTACATATGTACAGAAATATTTGAGCCGGCCAACGGGGAAACAACAACAATGAGTTTATTTAGGGAAAGTCGCGACATCTGGCGGTCGACTTTATAAAGTATTTTGTTCTGTAAATTCTAATTTTTGGAGAGCTGGGCATCTACAAATGATAAAAATAGCATCAATAGGAAGATAGAAATACCACAATCATACCTACAGTTAAAACAAAAATAGCCAAATATATATAGCATTTTGTTCCTGAAGATACAATAATTCAAATTGAATGGTTTGGTCACACCAACATATGCTATAGAAAACAACACTTCTCGTGCGTACATCAGCCGGATAATAAGATTACAAGGTGTTTGAATTTTTCCGAGAAGAAGATAGGCGAACAGCCTCGTCGAAATATTGAAATTTAATAAATATTTTGATCCAAAATATGCCCCGATTTTAATTATCAAAAATGGATTGTTCTATATTCAACAATGTGTATTTATATGTTGTAACAGCTATAGATTGTATATGTAATTAATGTACAGCAATATTTTCATTAGATAGTTTCTTACTTTGGTCTTGTAGGGCGAGAGTGACTCAATTTTCATGAGTTTAAATCGCAGAAAACTTTATAAAGACAAGCTAAAATAGCCCATTGAATTATTGGTGAAAATAATTTTATTTTAATTTAGATCCATTTTATGCTAATTTTTTTAAATAATTTTTCTATTATAAATTATTTTGTTACTATTGGCGTCTAGTTTTGACGTCTATATTGACGGGAGAGGCGACCCTTCATAGATATGTTACTATTGTTGGAATCATGTTTGATGCGCTTTTTTCTCCATTCATTCAAAATCGATTATAAATTTATATTAAAACAGATAGAGAGAGAAAAAGAGAAAATATGTATTATATTAGCATTCATTATATTTTATATAATTGTTATTGATCAATTCTTAATTATTCCATTTTTTGATAGAAATGGTCTTTCAATTGTGTTGAAATGGAAATTAAGCTAGAAAAAGCATTGAATATATTTGTAGAAGAATGCTTTGTCATTCCCATATACAGTTAAACCTGTCTATAGCGCCCCCTCTTGGGAATCACCAAAATAGGGTGCTATAGAGAGGGGGTGCTTTAGACAGGTCACTTTTAATGTCAATCGCATCGTACTACGTATTTAAAATCGGGTGCTATAGAGAGGAAGGCGCTATTTAGAGGGAGCGCTATAGAGAGGAAGGCGCTATTTTGAGGGGGCGCAATAGAGAAGAAAGCGCTATTTAGAGGGGGCGCTATAGACAGGTTTAACTGTATATTAATTTACCGGGGTTGAAACCAACACGCTCTGAAATGACGCAGGACAAGTCAGAGAGAGGACAAAATTAAGGCCAATAAACCTACTAGACCACAACCTGGTGCAACAATATAATTTAATACTGAAAATATTTTATTAATAATATTGTAACGTAGAAAAATGACCAAGGTAAAGATGACAGGGCAATTTATTTTGATTAAAACAATTACTTACAGTTATTTACTTAGTTAACCCAGTTTCCTGGGAAGAGGTAAAGAAGTTGCCAACTACCCGGACTGTTCTTCTAGCACACATACACCTAAGTCTTCTTGGTTTATTTTCAATTTGAAAAATAGTATAAAAATGAAATTGCACTGGAATCAGGTAGATAAATTAGGGGAAAATGTATTTCCTTATCGTTAAACTAAAACTTGATGATGGCTTGCGCCATCTTTCGGAATAAATATCAACTAATTAGCTTTGGTTAGCTTTTCTTGATTAATCAAGAAATGGTATTTGACCAATATACCAGGAGGCTGTTTTTGGGTGCTGCGCTGCCTGGAATATAGGAGCTCCATCTATTATATCTTCCTGTGGTGAATCTGTATAAGACCGCTGGTCTTAATAAAGCTTTGTGTGTGTGTGTGGTATTTGACAAATATTCTGGCATAAATTTAAAAAAATCAATGATTAGTTGATATTTATTCCGACAGATGGCGCAAGACATCAGAAAAATTTATTCGCAATATCAGATGTCTTTATATATTCAAAAGGCCATTGGAATTCCAATTCATGAGATGGCGCAATGCAGAGATTTATTTCTTATAATATTCTCTAGATGGATGCTGGAATTCTCCTAACTAATTTACATGAAAGAACACATAATCGTTGAGAGAAAGATGTGGAATAACAAAATGTATAAGTTACAATCCAAGATACAATAATTTTAAAATATTCTGTCACATTATTATCACAAGAACTAGAGAATCTCATCTAGGTCCAGCTGGTACAGTGGAGTGAACCCAGCTCTGAACCTCAGACAGCATCAAATAACACTAACAAGATTTAGTACAGGCCATCTCAAGCAAATGAAGATAGAAAATAATAACAAAATCTACCCACTTGCCCAAAAATGTAGCTTGGCACCTACAGCTCAAAACACATTTTGGCTTGCATTAGATGCACTAAACAGGACCTTTGGGAGAGGTCACTGCTTATGATCAATCAGCTCGAGGAGCACGAGGGGTTCGAAGACAAGGAAACATTCGATTTAAAATAAATAAGAAATTCAATAATTTATTGATAGAATAAAATTGTCAAAATCGCCGTTTAAAGGTTATTTACTATCATGATTATCAACAAGCAAAGGGTGTCACATTGTAGAAAATTAAATTCAATGAAGATAATAAGTATTAATCCCCTTCTCCATTTTTCATTATTTAATTAATTATTCACTGCGTGACAATATATAAATACAACTTACGTATACATATGTAAATAGATAAATATGCAAATCTACGTATATATGCAAATATATAGGTGGAAAATAATATTTAGAGAATATATATGGAAATAATAAATCAGGCAAATGTTGTGTGGAGAACTTCGCCATTCCGATCTATCAATTAATCAATAAAGATCAATTATCAACCAATCGGAAACACCATATGGCTGATCACAAAACCTTTACCCAAGTTACTTGCACAAAACGTGAGGGAAACTATAGAAAATACAATATCCTCTATAGCGCATTTATTTAACCTATTTACACACCGTGTTATCACATATATATTTCTGAATAGAGGAATAAATTCATAATTCAAAATTTATATGAGAAAATTAATATTTAAGAATTAAAATTTAATCCTATTTCAAATATATTATATTTGTTAAACATCCAAAGTTCTCAAAAGGTATTCAACTTTATTCACTATAATACCAAAGAGCTCTGTTCCGCTAAAGACACTAGTGACAAATAAAAAGAAAGAAAATTAAGTCTGAACCAGGCCCTCCCATTATTTATCACTAGACGAATGGCCCGGGCAACGCCCGGGTTTTACCCGAGTGCGAATATATTTTAAAAACGTTGTCTTGGGTGGTCGCTATAGACAGGGTGGTCTGTATAGACAGGTGTATGTATCACACAGCCGATAACAGGGTTGTCTAGAGTGGCCGCTATAGACAGGGTGGTCTGTATAGACAGGTGTATGTATCACACTGCTGATAACAGGGTTGCCTAAAGTGGACCGCTATAGACAGGGTGGTCTGTATAGGCAGGTGTATGTAACACACTGATGATAACAGGGTTGTCTAGAGTGGCCGCTATAGACAGGTGTATGTATCACACAGCTGATAACAGGGGTATCTAGAATGGCCGCTATATACAGGGTGGTCTGTATAGACAGGTGGATGTATCACACAGCTGATAACAGGGTTGTCTAGGGTGGTCGCTATAGACAGGGTGGTCTGTATAGACAGGTGGTTGTAACACACTGCTGATTACAGGGTTGCCTAAAGTGGCCGCTATAGACAGGGTGGTCTGTATAGACAGGTGGATGTAACACACTGCTGATAACAGGGTTGTCTAGAATGGCCGCTATAGACAGGTGTATGTATCACACAGCTGATAACAGGGGTATCTAGAATGGCCGCTATATACAGGGTGGTCTGTATAGACAGGTGGATGTATCACACAGCTGATAACAGGGTTGTCTAGGGTGGTCGCTATAGACAGGGTGGTCTGTATAGACAGGTGGTTGTAACACACTGCTGATTACAGGGTTGCCTAAAGTGGCCGCTATAGACAGGGTGGTCTGTATAGACAGGTGGATGTAACACATTGCTGATAACAGGGTTGTCTAGAATGGCCGCTATAGACAGGTGTATGTATCACACAGCTGATAACAGGGTTGTCTAGAGGGGGGCAGGGAGGACACGTGTTCGCCGGCAGCCAATGGGCGCGCATTCTATCCGTGAGCTTCAGACAGAATAAGGCAATTATATATATAGATTGCAGTAAGGACATCACAAAATTGTTTAATTTCAAAAGAAACTTTCGCGTCAAAAATAATTTCAAATTTCACTTCTTTACGATTTTTTACATTTAAAATTAAAACAAATATTTCATATAATGAATTATACTCTTATCAATTAAGATTTTAAAAAAAAGTCAGATGTACTGTATATTTACAAAATGTATTGAAATTAATATAAGAAACTTTTATAGATATAAGTTCTCTTGTATCAGTAAATAGAATAACGTTATTATGTCTGTAGTCTTGAAATGTTGGGGACACCTGAGTAAAAGATGAAAAGAATCCTGAATCGTAAATATAAAGGCTGCCTGGCCGACATCTATTCTTCTTCAAATTAAATATATTTTTCCCAGTGATTCTTTTTATTTTCTCAACGTTTCGACAGAATATTTTTAACGCTTTGCCAAATGTTTTAATTTTTGTTCGCTCCTGACGAGGACAAAAGATTTTGTCGAAACGTCGACAATTTAAACAGTTTTATTGATTCTTCTAATCAATTTTTACAAAGGTGGAAAAATATATAATAAAATAGTAAATAAAGGGTAGATAAAATGTAGGGGAATATATATAGTTGTGTACAAATATCTTCAGCAAGGAAGGTTTCCCCACCTTGAGAGAGTTCTCCTCCAGACAAGGTCTTCACTCCTCAGTTCTACGTCGAGGAAGTAGCTATAGTGTCTTGGCAGATATTTACTGGCAGAAATATCTTTAATTTGAAGAATCCTGAATATTACATCCAACAACTTGGATCATCCACTGCGTGAATTCTTTCCAAAAAAACTCTTGAAATTATCATGATCGGTTACAAATTGTGTGTTGTAGAAATATTGGGGCGTAAATAATTTGGAATAACATAGTTGAAGCAACATTTAAATGTTTAATCTGTGTTATTCAGTAGGAACGACACATTCTTGATAATCTATATAAGATTTTATTATAAAATGAATATCAATATTGTATTTCTGACTATTTCCGAACGATAAATGAGTACGGTCGTATTTCATATTTTTTATTCAACATAATCTGTAATCAAAAGAGTTTTGTCCAAACTGTTTATACAATTGTACGAAGTCGTTTTATAAGCGTGTATATCTCATTGTAAACGACATTTGAAATTATCCCGCATGTGTTTCTTTTAAACGAAAAATCGAAATTTATTTTAAGGAGAAATAACGATTATTTCTAACCTTAGAGATGAAGTATGAAAGGATGAATTGTGAAGAGTAATAATGAACGGAAAAATAAAAGTGTCCAGGGATGGGAATATCTCATTGTAATATCTGATATTATGTATTGGATTTAATATTTGTATAGATTTAATTAAATAATTTATACCAGATTTATGATTCGTATTTTAAAATTACTTTGAACGGAGAGTTATAAATGTAATATTTTTGGGAACTAAAACGCCAAGGTTTACTGCAAAATGAGAACTTAAATTATTTTTCTTTGAAAGAGAGAATTCTGCTAACGATTTCTTTTATATATATATATGAAAACCAAAATTTAATTATTTTTCTTCCATATGATTTGATAAAATTTTGAATTATTTTTACTGGTGAGATTATTTCGTTTTCTAATTTGACTGTGATATTTTCTTTATTATGCAAATACAAAATGTAAGTTTTTCCAGAACTGATTCTCAACTTATTTTTATTACACCATAATATATTTAAAAGTATTTTATTATATTTCAATTAGTATTTTCAATGCTTTAAGCTTTTTATTCAAGCATATTAATGATATATCATCCACATAACAAATCAACTCACAATTAGGCCCATTAAACTCCATCAGAAAATCATTCCATAAAATTGAAAAAATAGTACAAATGTGTATTGTACTGGGATAAGGTGAATAAATTAAGAAAAAGGCATCTCCTTATCGTGCAACTGAAAGTTGCTGATGGCTTGCGCCATCTATCGGAATAAATATCAACTATTCTCGTTGATTTTTAATTATTCCAGAATTGGCCAAATACCCATTCTAATGATTAATCAACATTATTCAACAAAATGTTAGAAAGAGTATTAGGGCAATAAATGAATTAAAAGGTTATATTTCAGATAACCCAACCGATATTCTACTAATTCAAGAACCTTATGTTTTACACAACAAGATCATGTACGATATGGATTCTCAGATAGTGTGTTCGAATAGGATAGAAGAAAAATACACGGCAATTATTGTATTAAACAAAAAGCTAAAATGCTCCATGGTAGAAAATTTCACTAATTCTTTTGTACAACAATGGCTTTATCTACTTTTAAAGAAAACATAATTATCTCAAATTTCTATATTCATCCTGATTCACTAAATCACTAATTCACTTTTATGAGCAGATTACTTAAAACCTATAAAAACCAACCAGTAGTACTCTATGGCGACTTTAATTCTCGTCACCCATTATGGTTCGACAAAGTAACTAACTCTAATGGATATAAATTAAAACCAATTATAGATGAAAACGATCTCTATATACATAACCTGAAAACGCCTACCTGTCGCGAAACTAGTATAATCGATCTTACTATTTCCAATAAACAATCATTAAACTTAATAAATAACTGGCAAACTTCAGAACTAACAAATATTTCGGACCATGTTGCTATAAAATTCGAAATAAAAAAAAAACGAATACTCATTCAATAATCAAAAATCCACTTGGAAATTCAAAGAATAAGATGCTGATTAGTCTCGATTTTCTCATAATATATCTTTAACAGAAATAATAAGACTTAAAAGTAAAGTGGAAAGAGTTAATTCAGATTTAGATATTGATATGATAGTAAATGGACTTACAAACCTTTTAACAGAAGCTGCCTTTAAATCTTTGGAAGTTATATCCTCCAACTCTAACACATTCAAGTTGACTAGGAATCGATACACTAATGTAATTGATAAAGCAAAGAAAATTAACTGACGATATCTTATAGAAGAAAATTATACAAACAATCCATTTGGTAACGCATATAATTTTTTTAATAAATTAAGAACACTAGATAAACAAAGGGGAATACCCTTAATTGACAATGCTCCAGAACACCTAAAAGAACGATCAATGAGCAATTTGTTAAATGAGTTGGTACCAGATGATAATTTCGATACGGATGATTCTTACCATCAACTAATTAGAAATTACAAACTAAAAATGATTAACAAGAAAAAGGTCTTTGTTGAGGAAGGGGAAATAGTGAACCTAATATCTAACATAGACATCAAAAAAGCCCCTGGGGTTGACAGTATAAGTAATAGCATGATCAAAAGTGCCCTTCCAAAAATTTTACCATTATTATGCGATTTATTTAATAAATGCATTCACTTCGGATACTATCCAGATAGATGGAAAGAGGCAGCTCTCAGGATAATTTCAAAACCTCACAAAACTAATTTAGAATTAGTAAAGAGTTATCGACCTATTTCATTAATTTCTAACTTATCAAAAATATTTGAAAAAAAATTGAAAAATAAAATATACGAATACTATGAAAAAATGATCTCCTTAGCCCCAGACAACATGGTTTCGTGAAGAATAAGTCAACAACAACCTGTTTGAAAGAAATCACAAAGATCATAATGGAACATAGACAGAAACAACTAGTTACGCTGATTGCAATTGATATACAAGGAGCGTTTGATAATACATGGTGGCCAGCCTTGTTTAAAATATTAGACGAAGACAATTTACTAATTGAATTGATCAAAATTTTACGTTCTTTTTTGAAAAATAGAAAAACGATTTTCAAGTATAATAATATGAAAGTTTCAAAGATATTAACAAAGGGCTGTCCTCAGGGTGGGGACCATTGTCTCCGTTGTTATGGCTGATATATTTAAATGATCTGCTAACTAATTTACAATCACCAAACTCTGAAATCATTTGCTATGCTGACGATGTAACTATTATATGTTGGAATAATGGGTTAACAAATCTAAAAAAGTCTATTGAGTTTAATTTGGAAAAGATAGATCAATGGTGTAATGAAAATAAGCTAAATATCAATCTTGATAAAACTAGTATTTTACACTTGTACAATAAAGACAAAATTTCGATTAATTTTAGAGACAATATTATTGTGCCCGTAGAAGAAATTGAAATTCTTGGAATTACGATTGCGAATCATAGATGGAAAAACAAATTGAATTTTGGCCCTCACCTTAACATTATACTAAACAAAACCCAAAGATTGAAAAACCTTCTTTTTTCAATATGTGGAAAATCTTGGGGTCTTAGCACCCAAAAAAAGGCTTACACTTTATAAATCTATAATAAGACCAACGTTAACTTACGGAACAGAAATATGGTTTGAATTTATTAGCAAAAAATATATGTACAAACTGAATTCAATGCAAAATCAAATTCTGCTATGGTGTACCCAAACATATAAAACAACCAGTTATAACTGTGTTCACACCTTAGACAATATTATTTTGATCACTGATTATATGGAATCTAGAATTATAGGTTATGAGTTGAATAATTTATCAACATAAGATAAAAAATTTTATAATTTGTATATTCCAGGTATACTCAAAGATTTCTTTATATCAAGGATTAATTTACTGAAAAAGAATTCTAATCAAACATTTCAAAATTTCTTTCCTTATGGAATTCCGAAATATTTTCGACCAAACCATTATAATTCACAATTTATCACAGATCATGGAAATTTCAGGTTTTTCTTAAGAAAATTCAGGCTGTGCAAGATTCGACATGTTTCTGTGGATTGGGGGAACAAACTTCAATACATCTCTTGCTAGAGTGCCCTTTCTTTCAAGATTACAGAGTCAACAACGATTTAATAGCTTCAGGCCCTAGTGATTTAATTTCAAGTAAGCACACATATATAAATTTAATTTCCTTTGTAAAGATATTTTGGATTTAATTAAGAAAAATGGTCTTTGATGTAACGATCTCAAGGAAATATTGGACATAGTATATGGCTGTAAAAAATATATAGGTGTATGCGTGTATATGTGTGTATATATGTATATATTTTAAATTTAATGATGTAACTGTAAATAAAATTCAAAGAATATCTCTATATGTAAATAATATTTATGAATCTTTCTAAGTTTCTTTCTGTGTATCTTTCCATGTTGAAAATTTTCTTTGTTATATTTGTATGTACATTTAGCGCAAGTGTCCCTAGGGGACATAGCGTTTGAATTGAAATAAATAAATAAATGATTAAAATCAAGAATGGGTATTTGGTCAATTCTGGAATAATTAAAAATCAACGACAATAGTTGATATTTATTCCGATAGATGGCGCAAGCCATCAGCAACTTTTAGTTGCACGATAAGGAGATACCTTTTTTTTAATCCATAAAATTGTCCATAGAAGTGGAGATTTTGTTTGAGGCATTGTTATTTTGAGAGAAATGGAAACAATATTTTACATGTGTATACTATAGGCTAGCTGAAATTATTCCAAAGCTTATATATAATAGGTAGAAAATTCTAATAAAACTTATACAAACACTAGCCAGTTCAATGAACAGGTTCAGAATGACAATCATTTCTAAGCCTTATTAAAGTCTTAAAATTCTATATATATATAGATATTAAAAATAAAAAGGCCTATCCTGACTGCTTACATGAGCATTTTAGATGGCAGAGCGCCATCTAGTGGAACAAAAACAAACTAAACGTTCATTTAGTCTTGTTCCATGGTATTTGTTCAACCCAGTTTCTTAATAAATCAAGAAGAGCCAACCACGAATGCGTTTCGGGCTGTTGGTCTTCGTCAGCGTGGTGCAAGCTGAACTTCAACGACCAAAAATTAGTACAAGAGGTTTCCTGAGAAATCAATTTTCTATTTTTCTTATTAATTTTACACATATGTGTAATAGATAATAAAAAGACATATATTTGATTGTTTATAAAGATATATTTGCCAATATTTCAGTTGGCTGAACGCCAACCTTTGTCAAGGCATTACATTTTGTATAAACAAACTCAGCGCCACATATCGTCATTAGATTACATTTAAAATATTTTTGTAAATATACAAATGGGTAGAACGGGAATTTGCGCATTATAAATATTATTAAAAAATACTAACAAAATTAATTAATTTTTTGCTAAGGGATGTGTTAATATTAAAGAAGAAAAGCAACGTCTATCCTATATTTGTAAATATTTTGTGTTCTATGTACATAACATATATATAATTAGATTTATATGAAATAATTTGAGTGTATTCATAGTAATTTATATTATAATAGTGTATTTTGTTATCTAATGCGTCTTTTAAAACGTATAAATATATGTGTAAGCCAGCTTTTGAAACATTAAAGGCTCAGCGGTGCCTGGGTCCCTTCTCCAACTTGTGGTGTGATTATTTCTCTTTCCCCACCTTATTATTATTATATTGCCACATATTGGTAAAATAAATTATATTTTGATCTAATATATGTATTTTTAATTAAAGATTTATTTATGGATTGCTCTATTTTCAAATATATATATATATATTAGATAATAAAAGGCATATTTTGGATTTTATAAAATATTTATTTTGCCAATATTTCGGCCGGCTGAACGCCAACCTTTATCGAGGCATTACATTTTTGTATACACAATCTCAGCGCCGCATAGTGTTATAATATCACAGTTGAAATCAATTAAAATACAGAGTAGGTGGGAGAAATTTGTGCATGAAAAATATATATATATTATAAAAAATGCAATCAAAAATGTAAAATATCTTAAAATATAAAAGGAAAAAGTTCTATCTTATATTTAAAAAATTGTAAAAAGTATTTAAAAATAATTCATTAATAACTCATAAAGAGATAAATGTAAAAATATATGTATATATTAAAACATTTGAAAATAAATTTAAAATGATTTAAATAATAAACTGTAAGAACCCCTTATAAAAAGTTTTTAAAATGTGGGTATTTAAAAAATTCATTTCAAAATTTAGGAGATCGATTTATAAATAAGTAAAAAATATTTTATAAAAATGCATTAAAATGGAAGTTAAAACAATTTAGGATGAATAAATGAGAAAATAAATTAAAAAATGGAAACTAAAAAGTTTAAATTATTGCATGTAAAAAGTTAAATATTTAATGTATCAATACTTTTGCGTTTTGAAGCGATAAATGTAAAAATAATTAAACAAGTGGTATGTATTAATTACAGGTAATTACTAATGTGTGAAAATATAATTTAAGAAATCGCGGGTATTACAACAAAATATAAAGTGCTATAAAAAGCAAAAAAATAAAAAAGCAAATTATGAAATTTAAAAAACGGCACCTCTCCCTTTAAAATAGTACATAATAAGTCAATTAAAAAATAAAAAATTAACTAATTGAAATTAAAATAATTAGACAAAAAATTAAGAAGATCTAAATGGTGTGTAGATGTCCGGTAAATCAATTTTCCTATTTATGCTTTCTTTGTCTTCTACAGAGGCCCAGCTTTCTAAGAACAATCGGCAGTGTTTTTCTTTAATGTTCTGGTATAAAATGGCTGTATTTTCGAAATCCGGAGTGTGGTTGTTTTTTAGTGCATGATCAACAAGGAGAGATAGTGGGTTGTAATTCCTTAGTCCTGATTTGTGTTGATTTATACGATCTTTGAGTGGTTTGCTGGTTTCCCCTATATAATTAGCTTGGCAATTGTTACAAGGTATTTTGTAAATTACGTTGATTTTGTTTTCCATTTTGTTAATTTGCTTAGTGTCTGGATGGCGTAGGGCCTTTTTAAATTTAAAGATGATTGATAGGTGGTTGTGATGTTGTATCTCTTTAGGACTCTGGCGATGCGTTCAGAGCCGTAGCTGTAGGGAAGGGAGCAGAAAAGCTTTTTTGATTGAACAGGGGTGTTATTTTTTTTTTTATTTATTTTTTTTTATTCATCCATCAAATCAGACGCGATATCCCCACAAGGGATGCTTGCGTCAATAACAACACTAAATTCAGATACTATATTACATCAAAAAAAAAAAAATAATAATTACAAGATTTAAAAGATAAAAAAGAGGACATCAAATCATTCTTGATTTTACAACACAACCAACAAAATAAACAAACCAAAATACATATATACAAATATGTAATAATTAAGGTTTTTTTAACCAAGAGAGAAAATCATAGATATATTTACAGAATTTTCTAAATTTAAAATACGAGTCCTTACTATTTACAAACATAAAAAGATCCTTGTATTCGATGTTTTCCCGGTTTCTGTAGTTCTGGAAGATTGGGCACTCAAGGAGCAGATGACTGGAATCCTGCTTTCTCTTTCCACATAAACATCCCGGATCGTCTATAGCTCCTATTCGAAACAGAAAATCTCCGAAATTCCCATGACCAGTAACGAATTGCACATTGTAAAAGTCAGGGCGGAAATATTTTGGAATGCCCAGAGGGAAAAAGAGACGAAAGTGATCATTTGTATTAGAAAACATATCTTCCATTCTTGTTCTCAAAAATCCTTTTATAATTGAAGGAGAATGTGGACTGAACGTTCGTTGGTCTTCCTCGCTTAGTTGGTCCAATTCATATTTAATCAATCTTGATTCGATAAAGTGTTATTTAAAAGTGGAGATTTTGGTTTATAAAAATGTTTTTCGATAAATTTGCTTGGGTAATTGTTGTTTTTTAATTCACTGAATATTCTATTTCTCTCCACTATATCATTAATTTTTGACGAGCAATGTGTATCTAATCTTTTGGAGAGAGATTTAACCACAGCGATTTTATGATGAACTGGGCCAAAAGAATTGAAATTTAAATAATTACCTGTGTGGGTTGATTTTCTAAAAATACTAGTTTCTATTTGGTTAAATTTTCTTTTGAGCTGTAAATCTAAAAATGCCAGAGAATTATTATTTTCAATTTCATGTGTAAATTTTAAAAATGGTCTTAAATTATTTAAAAAATTTGAAATTACTACAAAATCTGATTCGGTAATGCAAAAAATATCATCTATGTACCTTTTCCAAAAAATAATTTTGAGTTGCTTTGATTCTGTGACAACTTGATCAATTTGGTCCATGAAAATGTTTGCTAAAGCCGATGAGATAGGGTTTCCCATCGGTAAGCCTTTGATTTGTCTGTAGAATTTATTTTGGTGGCTAAAATAATTGTGTTCCAAACAAAGTTTAATTAAATCAATCAAAGCATCTGGGGAGAAAGGGAAATCTAGATTTTGATGGGTTTCTGTAAATTTTTGGAGTGCTAGAATAGCTTCATTGTGGGGGATTGAAGTGTAGAGTGATTCAACGTCGAAAGAAACCATACGGCTATTATTAGAAATTGAAAGGTTTCTGATCGTTTTTGCAGCTACTGTAGAATTAGGGACAGTGTGGGGAAGTAATTTCTGGAGGGGAGAGATGATGGATGAAATAAATTTAGTGAGGGGGGTAAAGAGGAGAACCAGCATAGGAAACAATCGGACGTAAAGGTGGGTTTGGCTTATGTACTTTTGGGAGGCTATAGAAGTTTGGTAAATTCTTGTCCTCAGCCTTTAAATTTTCAAAAGATTTTTTGTCTAATTTATGTGAACGTATGATTTTATTAAGTTTTTTATTAAAATCTTTAGTAAAATTAGGTGAAGGGTTTTTTGTTAAAGGTTCATAAATTTCTTTATCTATATATATATATGTTATATTAAAATATTTTATTTAAAATTATGTTATATTAAAGTATTATTTTATTTAGGGTTGTATTTCATCAATTCAAATACTCTGTTTAAATCGACCGCCAGAGGTCACGCTTTCCCTATAAATACTCATTGTTGTTCTTCCCCGATTGGTCGACCCAAAACATTTGTACATTATGTAAATACGCTTTTCATTTTTTTTATTCTTACGCCTTAAGCCAGGCAGTAATTTTACCAAGTTATGTTTATCCTATAGCACAATAAAAACAATTACTGATCAAAACCAATATTTTTATTATTATTTCAAGATTATTCAACCACGACTGCATCACCATTACAATAATCCTCAACATGATCTAAATTCAACAGAAAATCTCTTTATCTTTTTTTTTTTTATTTATATAAGATATATATATATATAAATATATATATATATTATAATCTAAAATGCAAATATTTTATTTTTTTTAAAAACATATATTTCATTTTCATTCATTGACTGTTCTATATTTTTTGATCATAGATTTAGAAGATACCACTTTTTTAAATTATTGTTGTAAATATGTATAGTTAACCCTACCTATTTTTTAAAATCGCGATTATAGAATTCATTCTATAAATTCTATATTGCTGTGATAAATATTTTTTACGTGTAAATTTACTTCAAGTGATTCAAAATAAAAACTACTTGAAAGGTAAATAACTATCTTTCTTTTTCCACGACTGCACCTCATTTTCAAGAACAAAACAAAAATAATCATAACAATTTAAGTCGACAGGATTAACCTATTTTCTCTATTAAATTATATTATATATTAATTCAATTTTCTCAAAAAAACTAATACAAAATGCCGCCAAAACAAGAAAAGGTAGAACAGGCTACGATGCAAAATACATATACAATGGAAATACCAAAATTTAATGGTCAAAATTTAAACATAATATCTTGGCTCAAATTTGTCAACAAAAAATGTTTGCAGAAACTTCTTGGTGAAGATTTCAAATTAACTAATATATCAAATTATCTCGAGGGTGTAGCTTTCAGTTAGTATATAGAAGAGTTACAAGATATAGATAATTGGGGGGATTTAGAACAAAAATTGATAACATATTTTATATACCATTAAAGATTCAAATTTATTTAGTAGGTTTATAAATTTAAAATATAATGATAATAATGATCTTGAACAATATTTCAAGGAAAAATCTGCCTTAGCAAAAAAACTTAATCTTTAAAAAACCCTTTTATTAGAAGCACTTACAGATGGAATGCCAAACCACCTAAAAAATATCTAATAGCTGCAAGGATACAAGAACCTTCAGATTGGTATAAAATCACAACCCAATTATAATGCAGCACAAATCAAGAAGAACCCCAACAACCCTCTACCAGTACAAAAAATAGGCAATTTACTCCAGTAAGGTATAACCCCAACTACTCCCAAACTAATAAATTCCAACCATTCTCAAGGACAGTAGCAGCAACTCACCACCAGCAAGAACCCCACAAATACATAAACCTACCCCCATACCCCTGCAAGATATGTTCTACAAACCAGATACCCAACCAGATGCATTTCCATAAGGAATGCCCACTTAAAAATAATACTCCTCCAAAGTCCATAAACCCAGGTAGAACATTATTATTATTATTCTCTGTTCTTATAAATCAAATATCTTTCCCATGTGTACTTGATACTGCATCATCCATATCTATTATCCCTTTAAAATACATAAACCATATTTATTATAAAATATTAGATAATTCCCCAAAAGAAAGAATAGGTCAGATTGAAGGATTTAGTTACCCATTATACAAAATATTAGTTAGGCTTATTGCTGGATCATGGCAGCGACGGTTGGCTCCGGCAACACTGAGCTGACGTCACACTTCCTGTTGTTGTAACCCTACCTGCGGCGTTGCCACGCCATTCCTTCTCTCCATGTGTGTTTACTTTTAATCTATATATATTCCCTTTACCTTATAGTTAATTAAAGTATAATTAACGTTGAGCGCTGTGTGTAATCAATTGGAATACAACAAGGATTATGAGACTGAAGATGCGCAAGGCCTAAAACGTGAAACTGAAGAAGCACAAGACTTAAAACGTCAGACTGAAGAAGCGCGAAGCCTAAAACGTGAGTAACAAAATTTTCTTTGATTACTTGGAACATCCTTTTTTTTTCTACTTACCAAATATTTTGTAAAATGGCAAACACGACGATTACAAAATTAAATGGTGCTAATTACTCCAGCTGGAGCTTCCAGATGAAACTCGTTCTAATCGAAAACGATTTGTGGAGTTTGATCAATCCAGGAGAGGCTAAGCCTGACCCTAGTGACCTTGTTGCAACAAAACTTTTTTTGTCACGGGAGGGTAAGGCGTTTGCAAAAATTTGCCTCGGGATTAATGATGAACAACAATTGCATGTTCAACATTTGAATACTCCGAAAGAGGTCTGGGAGGAACTGGAAAAATTATACGCACCAAGAAATAGTAGATATCGAGCCGTACAACTAAGAAGGCAGTTATATGGCGAAAGGTTGACTCAGCACAGCAATATGGAAGGGTATATGGGGAAGATAAACCACATTGTAAACGAACTGGCCCAAATTGGCGACAAAATTGATGATGGCGATTTGGCTATGGTTCTTTTGGGTGGATTACCAGAGGATTGGGACACTGTTGTCTCAACCATATGTAACTTGCCTGATTCAGACTTCACGACCGCCACAGTTAAAAGACGGCTGTTGGCAGAAGCAGAAAGGCGTTCGTCTAATCTACCAAAAGATGTGGGTGCCATGGTCGTTAATGCCTCTTCGAAGCCCATTGAAACCGAAAAACAATTTAAAGCAAAGGTTGTTTGTTTCAAATGTGGAGGTAAAGGCCATTATGCAAGGGAATGCAGGAAGAAAGGAAAGAATGAACAAAGACCAAAGAGGTTTGACCAAAACAAAGGCGTAAATATGTCGGCAATGTGCAACACTTTGTTTGGAGCTACCGCCGAGACCTGGATCATAGATTCTGGAGCGACGCACCATATGACTCCCAAGAGAGATTACTTCACATGTCTGAAAGAGTGCACAAGCAATATGAGTTCCATCACTATTGCGAATGGCTCTTCTATAGAAGTATGTGGTATCGGTACTGTCAGTGCCAATATTGTTGGACACAAGGGAGATGCCAGCAATATGGTTGCCCAGAACACCTTGTATGTTCCAGATATGCGTCACAGTGTTCTGTCTGTACTCCAAATGATAGAAAACGGTAGAAAAGTTGTCTTCAATAAGAGTGGTTGCCACATTATGGACATGAAAGGAAAACTCTTGATAGAGGGAAAGAAGTTGGGTAGACTTTACTACGTCCAGACTACTCCATCCTCTCCGATAGATCAGAATGATCGTGTTTCTCTTGTATCTGAATGCAAGGAAGAGCTTACACTGGAACTTTGGCACAAAAGGCTGATGCATGTAAATGCATATACGATAGCAAAGATGGCCAAGAACCAAAGCGTAAGAGGACTTGATTGCAGCCCGGCAAAGCCAGAAAAGTGCGAAGACTGCAGCCCGGCAAAGCCAGAAAAGTGCGAAGACTGCTTGATCGGCAAGTCTTACCGTCTGCCATTCCTTCAACACTCACACAAGGAGGAAAAAGAAATCATGCCGTTGGACTTGGTGCATGCGGACTTGATGGGTCCACTCGACGTATTGAGCTGGGGAGGAGCCAAGTACGTCTTAACCATCATTGATGAATCTACGAGATATACAAGTGTATTTTTCCTGAAAAACAAAGGCGAAACCCTGGGAAAAGTCAAAGAGTGGATTCAAGAATCTGAGAAACAAACCAGCCGGAAACTAAAACGAATACGTACGGATAATGGCTTGGAATTCTGTTCCAAAGAATGGGACACTTTCTGCAAGAGCGTTGGAATAGTTCATGAACACACTATGACGTATACACCTCAACAGAATGGTGTGGCAGAAAGAATGAATAGGACACTCCTAGATCTTGTCAGGAGCACTATATCTGGAAGTGGTCTGCCAAAGGCTTCCTGGGCGGAGCTGACTTACACCGCAGCCTATGTCAGAAACAGAGTTCTCAACAATCACAATGGTGAAAGCACGCCATATGAACTGTGGACAGAGAATAAGCCTAGTCTTAAACACCTAAGAGCTATTGGCTGTCAAGTATTTGTCCATATTCCAGGACAAGTCCGTAAATCCAAACTCGTATAAAGAAGCTATCCAAGGTCCTGAAGCTGAGCATTGGCTTGAAGCAATCGAAGAAGAATTGGAATCCTTGAGAAAGCACAATGTTTGGGAACTAACAGAACTACCAAAAGACTCTGCCCCAATTGCTTGTAAGTGGGTACTACACAAGAAGACCAACGCCGAGGGTCAAGTAGTAAGATACAAGGCCCGACTTGTGGCAAAGGGTTTCACTCAACAAAAGGGAATCGATTATGATGAGATTTACTCACCTGTTTCTAGTTTTGAAACGACAAGACTGCTCACAGCAATAGGTGTTGAAAATAACTGGTTCATAGACCAGTATGACGTGAAAAGTGCTTATCTCTACGGCAAGCTTGACAGAGTGATCTACATGGAACAACCAGAAGGCTTTGTTAAACCTGGTGAGGAACATCTTTACTGCCAACTCAAAAGGTCTCTGTACGGACTGAAGCAAAGCGGCAGATGTTGGAACAAGTGCCTTGATGAGTGGTTGAAGAAAAAGGGATTTGTGAGGAATCCAGTTGACCCTTGTGTCTACAAGCTCAAGCTGAACGAAGGAATGATAATCTTATCATTATACGTGGATGATATTCTTACTCTGACGGAGAATCAAGAAGTGAGAGAAAAGTGCATTGAACTGCTGAGAGGTCACTTCGAAACAAAGTACATCGGACCAGTATCCTACCTGCTTGGTGTCAACTTCACTCGATCAAAGGGTGGATGCGTAACTCTAACACAAAGAGCCTATATAAAAAGTCTACTGGAACGGTTCAATCTTCAGGAAGGAAGAGAAGTCTCAACGCCGATGGAAACCAGACCAGAACTTCATGAGGAAGAAGATGAAGAAAACTGCCAAGACCTTCCCTACCGTGAACTAATTGGTGGACTGCTCTACATTTCACAGCGGACAAGGCCAGACATTGCCTATGCAGTAAGTCAATTGGCTCGCTATTGTTCAAAGTACACTAGAAAACACTGGGTTGCTGCGAAACGAATTTTAAGATACTTAAAATCTTCAGAGCATCTAGGCATCACCTATAGACGGACTGGGGAACAACTGTGTGCCTATTCGGATGCAGATTGGGGAACCAACCTGGAAGACAGAAAGAGTACATCGGGTTACGTAGTGATGTTTGCAGGCGCTCCAATCCTATGGCGAAGTTCAAAGCAAACTGTCACCGCCCTCAGCACAATGGAGGCGGAATACATTTCCCTATCATCGTCAGTCAGGGAAGTGACATGGATCAGGGAGTTCCTGAACCATTTGGATATATCACATAATATGGTTGAGCCAACTCCGGTGTGGTGCGATAACCAAGCGGCTATAGCACACGCCAAGAGCTACATCAGCCGATCCAAGACCAGACACATCGCCATCAGATATCACTTTGTCAGAGAGAAGGTGGATGACGGTGTGATTAAACTGGACTATGTTTCAAGTGGAAGAAACCTAGCGGACATTTTGACCAAGCCACTGGGGAGAAACCCACACGAACTTCATCGTTCGAGACTCTTAAGCGGCGAAGTGATCCATGAATAGGAGGTCACTTCGAGGGAGGAGTTTGCTGGATCATGGCAGCGACGGTTGGCTCCGGCAACACTGAGCTGACGTCACACTTCCTGTTGTTGTAACCCTACCTGCGGCGTTGCCACGCCATTCCTTCTCTCCATGTGTGTTTACTTTTAATCTATATATATTCCCTTTACCTTATAGTTAATTAAAGTATAATTAACGTTGAGCGCTGTGTGTAATCAATTGGAATACAACACTTATCTTAGGTAAAATTACAAAGTATCAAGAAATGTTTGTTTTTTTGTTATACTCCAATAGAATATCTTATTTTAGGTTTACCAACATTTTATAAATTTAGATTACAAATAGATTTCTCAAAAAACCTTCTATTTCAAAATTATAAATTCTTGTATTCCTTTAATCCAATAACTGATAACCAAAAGCCATATGCTACTACCCTATGTATTCCAGACCCATACTATGTTAAAAATTCATCTCTTCTAAATATTAACCCATTGTATAATTTTGATTCTTTTGATATACCAACTACAAATGTTAAACTTCAAGATCCTACTTTAAATCCCATTATTGATTCTAACTCATATCATAGTATGCAAATTCCATGCCCTATTGTCAATTATAATTCATATTTAGACCTAAGTAAAGTAGATATTAACCCAAATTTCTCAATTCAAACAATTTCATATATTTTGCATAAATATAAGAATGTTTTCTCTAAACACAATTTTGATATAGGCTGCATAAGAACTAACCCAATTTGCATATCTCTTTTAGATAATATTCCAATAGAAAAAGCCACATATAGGACATATTTTTACAATAATGCTGAAATACAAAAACAAATAACTGAATTATAAAAATATGATATTATTAGGTCCTCATCTAGTCCCTATAGTTCTCCTGCATTATTAGTGAATAAAAGATCTGATGCCCCAAATCACCCCACGAGACTCTGTATAGATTATATAAAACTTATACAAAAAACAGCTCCAGAACATACCCCAATTCCACTTATAGAACAAATTATAGATAGGTTATCACAGTCAAAAATATATACTATCAAAAATACTATTCTAGATGTTAAATTTGCATACTGGCATATACCCATAGATGAAAGAGATAAATATAAAACATCATTTGACACACAATTAGGTTGTTATGAATGGAACAGACTTCCATATGGTGTAAAAAATGCACCCTCACAATTTGAAAGAATTATGAAATCAATTGTCACTAAAAATAACATACACTATGCCTTAAATTATTTTGATCATATTATTATACACTCCAAAACTTATGAAGAACACATTAAACCTTTAGAAGACATATTAAACATATTTGAATAAGAAAATATAAAACTTAATCTCAATAAATGTAAATTTTTACAAAAAGAAAAAAAAATTTGGGATACACAATTAACTCAGGAAAATATAAACCCAATAACACAAATATTGAAGCAATTTTAAAATTAAATAGACCAAATAATATTAAAACCTTACAAAGATATTTAGGTACAATTAATATATATAATAAATTCATTCCCCATTATGCACAAATTAGGGCACCATTAAATAAACTTTTGTTAAAAAATGCTGCTTGGTTATGGAGTGCAAAACATGAACAAGCATTCCAAACTCTTAAAAATGCACTCATTTCAAAACCTGTACTTTATATTTATGACCCATCAAAACCATGTCATTTAATCACAGATGCCTCAGGTCTAGGAGTAGCAGGAGTCCTAAAACAACCTGATGAACAAGGCATTTTACACCCCATAGCTTATTATTCAAGAAAACTTCACCCATATGAGCAGAATTATACTGCTTCAGAAATTGAAACATTAGCAATAATTAATTCAGTACAAAGGTTTCGTACATATTTACATAATATACACTTTACATTGCATACAGATCACTTACCTTTAAAATGGATCAAAAATGTTAAAAATCCACATGGTAGATTATTTAGATGGTCCTTAATTCTATCTCAATATAGCTTTGACATAAAACATATTAAAGGATTAAATAATATAGAAGCAGACATGTGTGTGATGCTGTAAAGAGCACCTGTCTCATTTTACCTAACATATAATGAGTTAAAAGAACATCAAACAACAGAACAAATTAACAATGGTAAAATTAAAATACAAAATGATCTCTTTATAATTAATACAAAGTACACACAAACTATCGACATATAGGAACAACTCAAATGACAAAAATAATTTCTCAACACTATTATTGGCCACATATGACTAGGGATAATTACATCAAACATTGTGAAACTTGCCAGTTTAACAAGTCTAGGGATAACAGAAATGTTTATGGACCACTACAACAGATGCAAATAGCTACACACCCCAATCACATTTTTTCTTTAGACACAATGGGAGGTTTGCATAATTATGAGACGACCAGACACAGTATCAATATGATAGTAGATCATCACAATAGATTCCTTTGGACCTTTCCTACAAAATCTGTATCCACTGATTCATATATAACTTGTTTAAGAATTTTATTCCAAATTAAGAAACCTGAAATATTAATAACTGACAGAAATGCAGCTTTTCTTAGCAATAAATTTAAACAATTTTTAGGAAAAAATAATGTTAAGCATCTATTCACCAGTGCCCATCACCCAGAAACAAATGCAAAAGTAGAAAGAGTAAATTCAACTATCATAAATAGTTTTTTATTTATTTATTTATTTCAACACACAAACGCGATATCCCGGCTAGGGATAATTGCGTCGATTTACATTTTTTTAAACAGAAACAGTTATAAATTAAAAAAAAAAAGTAATCGAAATAAAAAGAGAAAAAAAAAATATATATATATATATTAGGAACCTGAACCTTTCAGGTTTGAAAGAAAATCATGAATATATTTACAAAAATAGTTAAACTTATGATAATTCTCTCTGCTATTTACAAATTGATATAGATCTACAACATTATTTATTGTCTGTTGTCTAGCGGTGAAGAAGAGTGGGCATTCCAGCAGTAGGTGTCTCGAGTCCTGAAATTCGTTGCCACAATGACAGCTAGAGTCTTCAATCGTGCCTATTTTCGATAAAAATCCATTAAAATTTCCATGGTTCGTTATAAACTGGGTTTTATAAAAATTGGAGCGGAAATATGTTGGAATTCCAAACGGGAAAAAGCTTTGGAATGTTTCATTTGTTTTTAGAAATAATTTATTTATTTTTGCACTTAAAAATGATCCAATTATACTTGGAGAATGTGGTTTATAAGCATTTTGATCCTCTATCGAAAGATGAGCCAAATCATATTTAATAATTTTAGATTCAATATAATCTGTGAGAAGGGGGATGTTCGCAAGACTATGGACGCAGTTGGAAGATGTAGTTTTGTAGGCTCTACTCACCCAAAGAAGAATTTGATATTGAGTAGAATTTAGTTTTTCTTTGCATCGACTATTTATAAACCTGTACCATATTTCTGAACCATATGTAAGAACTGGCCTGATAATTGTTTCATACAAAATTATTCTTTTTTTAGTATTTAATCCCCACATCTTTCCACATAGTGAAAACAGAAAATTTTTCATTCTTACGATCCTGCACAAAATGTCGTTGATATGAGGGGTAAAATTAATCTTCTTTTTTATTCTATGATTTGAAAATGTTATGCCTAATATCTTAACTTGATCTACTGGGTATAAAATAATATTCGATATTTCAATTGGAACTTTAGATTTATTATGTAAGTAAAGTAAATTCGTTTTCTCTGGGCTTATTGATAATTTATTCCTATTACACCATTGCATCACGTAGCATAGAATATATTCGCTTATTATTTTGAGATCCTCGACAGACTTGCTCAAGCAAATGATAGAAACGTCGTCTGCGTAGCAAATTATTTTTGCGTTCGGATGTTTGAAACTCTTCAGCAAGTCGTTTAACAAAATATTCCATAATATTGGGGATATAGGGCCGCCTTGAGGACATCCTTTTGTCAGATATTTTGTAACATTTGTGTCTTTATATGAGAAATTTGCCCTTCTTTCACTGTTTAAATAAGATTGTATAATTCTTATCAATTTGGAGGGAATGTTATCCAAATCGAGTCTTCTAATAATTGCTGGCTACCATGCGTTGTCGAATGCGCCTGCTATATCCACTGTAATCAAAGAAGTCAGTTCTCCTTGTCTGTGTTTCAATATGGTTTCCATTATATCTTCCATTGCACTGTTCGTTGATTTATGTTTAGTAAATCCATGTTGCCTTGGACTCATTAGAATGTTCTCTTCATAATATTTATTGATTTTGTTTTTAATTATGTTTTCAAAAATTTTGAAATGTTTGATGTCAAAGATATAGGTCTGTAGCTTTTGCTTGTTTCATAGTTCATTTTATTAGGTATTGGAATGATCTTTACAGTAGAGCCTTTCCATACATCCGGATAATAACCTAATTCAATACATTTGTTGAATAATTGTTGTAAAATCGGGATTAAAAGTGTACCTGCCTGTTTGATCATATTATTACTGATAAAATCTGGACCTGGAGCTTTCTTGATATTTAATTTTGAAATAATATTTTCAACATCTTTTATTTCTATAAAAATGTTATTTTGGTTGTTATATTCAGGTTTATAGTTTCTAATAATAGCATGTTCCTCTTTATCTGAGTGTGCATCATAATGTGGAAATAAATCATTCAAGAGACTTTTCATTTTTTTCTTTCTTTTCTTGTCTGATTCATTTTCTTCAATGAATATTCTCCAACTTTTTTTCTTAGCTCTTTCGATAGCGTTAATGTACTTGTTTCTTGCAATTTTAAAAGTTATTTTATTGATAACTCTATGCCGATAGTATAGGTTTCTAATATAATGAAAATCATTTTTCATTTTTTCAAGATTCCCATTCCACCACTTAATATTAGATGTATGCTTGAATGAGTTTGATTTGATTTCCAGAGACGAATAAGCTGCCTCATTAATTATGTTCGTAGTTTCATCACGATCCTGTCAACATCTGTAGTATTAGATGCCTGATTTATTTCATTAGACAAGTTATGTACATTTTGAAATGATATCTCTTGAGTAAATATTTCCCAGTTGGCATTTTTTTCAATAAATTTCCATGTTGACTTTTGTCCAATTCTCTGAATTTTAAAATTATATCGAATGTCAAAGGTTATTGCAACATGATCGGAAATACTTGTAAAAGTTGATGTGCTCCAATTCTTAATCAGCTTTATAGAATTTTTGTTTGATATTGTTAAATCAATTATACTGGCATTTCGACATGTAGGCGTTTTAAGGTTATGGATAAACAAGTTGTATTCATCCACAATAGAGTGGAATTTATAGCCATTAGAGTTAATTATACGGTCGTACCATACAGGGTGTCGAGAGTTAAAATCACCACAGAGGATTATTGGCTGTAGTCCAAAAGTCTCCAAAAGTTCTTTAATAAATATTTGGTGAGTATTGCCGAAGTTGTTAGGGTGGATGTAGAAGTTTGAAATAATAATGTTTGAATTTTCTGAATATATAGAAATAGTGGTACAAAAAGAATTAGTGAATCTATCAATTGTCGAATATTTAATGCTACTGTTAAGGATAATCGTTGCTGTGTAGACTGTTTTTATCGGTTTTAGAGTAAACAATTTGTGAGTCATTATTGTATATCACATCATTCCCTAACATATAAGGCTCTTGAATAAATAATAGGTCAGGAGGGTTGGACAGAATAGAGGCTCGAAGTTCATCTAATGCTATGACACTTTTCTTATATTTTGTTGAATACATTTTATTCCTTGTTTAGTTGCCATCATTGTGAAAAACATATGGTTCTTGAATCAAAAGAGTATCCGGTGGGTTAGATATAATATTGGATTGTAGTTCATTGGTTGCTATCACACTCTTCCTGGCGTTTTGTTGTATACACTTAATATTTTCATTCATTTAGAATATTTATGTTTAAAATGTTCAATGAAATAATTTAGACTGGATGTTTTTTATTCTTCATTTATGGGAGAATATTGTGTTCTTTGGTTTATTCGATTATGTTTGGATTTTATAAAGCGGGCACAGATTAGAATTTGGCCTATGGTTTGATGAGCTATTTTTATATTTAGGGTGATTCAAGCAATTGAAACATCTAAGCTCTCCAGTGCAGCAATGATCGCCCTGTATTCCACAGTTTTTACAAACTCTAATTTTGGGACAATCCCCTAATTTATGAGTCAGGTTATATTCAAATAGGTTAAGATGTGAATATAATCATAATTTAAAGATTCCTTAGACAAAATATATTCCTAATATTACTGAAAGTTATAATGATACAGTACATACCATAATAGGTTTTACACCTAGGTTCTTATACTATGGAATACAACCACAGTATATAGAACATGACACAGAAACACATACACCAATAGAAAAAGCAATTAAATTAGCTATTGAAAGAACTATAAAATCCCATTAACACAGCAAACAGCTTTATGATATTGAACACCCAGAACCCATTTTTAAAGGAGATCAGGTATCAGTAAAAACCTTTATTTATCCAAACACTGGTGAATTAACACAAAGATATACACTGCGTGACATTGAAAATGGAACACCAAGAAATAGTGGCCAGAAAGTGATGAAACCCGGCTAAAAGAGAGAGACAGGGACGACCAATAAGTGATCTTTATTTCAAAATGATAGTCATAATACAGAGCGAGAACGGCGTCGGCTTAGTAGCAAGTAGGACCACCGCGGACGGCGATGCACGCAGCAACACGTCTAGGTAGAGAGTCAATCAGAGTACGGATGGCGTCCTGAGGGATGGTTCTCCATTCCCTCTCAACCATTTGCCACAGTTCGTCTTCTGAACGCGGCTGTGGCAAGGCATGCAAACGGCGTCCAATGATGTCCCAGACGTGCTCGATTGGTGAGAGATCAGGGGAGTACGGTGGCCAGGGAAGCATCTGTACATCTTGCAGAGCTTGTTGGCTAATGCGAGCAGTGTGCGGTCGGGCGTTATCCTGCTGATAAAGGGCATTGGGTACCCCCTGAAGGTAGGGGAGTGTCACCGGTCGCAGCACATCATCAACGTATCGTTGGGCCGTCATAGTGCCCTGAATACGAAGTAAAGGTGACCTGGAATCATACGCGATTGCGCCCCAAACCATGATTCCACGTTGTCGCACGGTGGGGCGTTCCACAATTGCTGCCGGATTGGACCTTTCTCCACGTCGACGCCACACGCGTACACGGCAACTATCACTGGACAAGCAGAAACGCGACTCATCTGAGAACACGACCCTGTGCCATTCCGTCATTCACGTCGATCTAGCCCGGCACCATTCCAAACGTTGGCGCCTATTCGGTGGGGTCAATGGCAGTCTTTTTAGCGGACGGCATGAGTGCAAGCCATTAGCAACCAATCGACGGGAAATGGTTCTGGTCGAGATGGAATGATCTAGGGTGTCTTGCACATGTTGCAGGATGGCGGTACAAGTGGCTTGTGGGGCCGCCACTGCTTGTCGAAGGATACGCCGATCCACACGTGCTGACGTCACTCTGGTTGCACCGACATTCCTATAAATTGCCATATTTCCTTGTTCCAACCATCTTCTCCACAGTCGGGCGCACCGTGGACGCACCAAGGTGTGTATCAGCTGCGATTTGACGTTTGGACCAACCTGCCCTTTTCAGTCCGATCACCATGCCCCTCGTAAAAGCGTCTGTCTGCTTGAACTGCCTCCGTTTACGATGACCTGGCATTCTCTGTTATTACACGTGTCTTTTGACACTAGAACAAAATTTCTACAATGATTTTCCTTGAAGAAATAACGACACGAATACTGTCCTTTCAGCAAGTTCCTTCCCTTATATCTTACTCCATGTGCGCACGAGAGCTGCGCATTTTACATCATTTGCATAACTCGGTTAGGCGCGTCTACCCTGAAATTTGCATAATTTTCTGTCCACTATTTCTTGGTGTTCCATTTTCAATGTCACGCAGTGTATAAGCCCATTTACAATTTTGAAACAACTTTCTCCAGTCACATATGAAATAAATAAACCCAATTTACCTCAAAGAAAAAAACAGAAATTATACATTCTAATAAACTTAAATTATTTTACCCAGAATCAGATTTTTTACTTCAAAATAGCACTAATATAGAAAATGACTTAATAGTAAAAACCAAAATTCTAACACAAAGTTAATAGATATTGATGATAAACCATGTTTTTTTCAAGAAGACCATATTTTGGATATGGACAATGAAGAACAAATATCAACCTCAATTCTTTTGCCTACACACATAACTTAATGTCACTTCAAATATCTCTCTATTATCATTTAATTATTCAACCATTGTTTTAAAATACTTTTAAATATTGTTTCACATACATTTAAATGTTTATATTTTAGGAAAAACTCATTTTAAATTATTTTTATGTAAAAATAAACATTTCTACTCCCATTTAATATTTTGAAATACAATAGGCATAATGACATAATTACTCATATTTTAAATACTTTTTTTGGCTTCATATAATTTTATATATCAATCTATCATTATTATTTATTGTTTATAGTTTTATTTTAATTTCATAATTATATAAATTATTTATAAACAGACTTTCTTTTGTTTATTTTGAAAAAATATGGACATTGATTTTTATTGTTTAATTAGTAATTGTTTCTATAGACATTTTTTATTTCGTTTAATTAATTATTTTTGTAATAGCCATTTTTATTTTTTTCAAATTTTAACTTTTTGAAAATCTTTTTCACAGGGGGGAAATATTATATAATCTAAAATGCAAATATTTTATATTTTTTAAAACATATATTTCATTTTCATTCATTGACTGTTCTATATTTTTTTTACCATAGATTTAGAAGATAACGCTTTAATTATTGTTGTAAATATGTATAGTTAACCCTACCTATTTTTTAAAATCACGATTATAGAATTCATTCTATAAATTCTATATTGCTGTGATAAATAATTTTTATGTGTAAATTTACTTCAAGTAATTCAAAATAAAAACTACTTGAAAGGTAAATAACTATCTTTCTTTTTCCACGACTGCACCTCTTTTTCAACAACAAGTCAAAAAATAATCATAACATATATATATTAAAAATAATAATGGCATATCTTGACCAGGAGCACACGTGCTTTTTAGATGGCAGAGCGCCATTTTCATGATATATCAAGAAGAAGTCATCCACAAACGCGTTTCGCGCTGTTGGCGCTCGTCAGCGTGGAGTAGGCTGTACCACTGCGACCAAAAACGATTTTTGGTTCCAGAGGCTTCCTGAGAAACCAAGAAATGGGTATTTAAGGCCTAACTTGCGTAAATATGCTTAACACATTAATATATATATTAGAAGAGAAAATATCTATAAAGTATAAAATTAGAATATAAAGAGTAGCAATGAGTTTTCAAAAATAAAGAAACGAATTGCTACGTTTTATATTCATATTTCATATATATATATGTGATGATTTAAGACCATGGAATTGTTGTAAATAGTCTAAATATCCACTACCACATGTTCCACCCCATGACTGTATATAACTTCTTATGTACTGCACATAGAAAACCTCCACTAACATCAATCTGTACCGCGTAAGAATCTAATAAAGTATTGCAACTGTACAGATAGAAGGAATGGAGACTGACAGGAGAAAGTTAAGGGTAAAACAAATCAGGTTTAGGACAGAAGTCGAAGCAAGGCCTAGCAAAAGAGGCTTAAAACCAGCCCAACTATAAATAAGTTACAAGTCAATACTTCCTGACAGGACAGGGCGTATCTGATATCGAGGAAACCATAAAATCTAAGAGTGACGCCCAATTTCCGGGCCAAGACAGGACGGATTTTCTATCAAAGGAAGCCGCCAGAAGACATCACCTAAGTAGGTCAACCAATAGCCTACGGCCACGTGAAAAAGTCCCACCAATTAGGAAAGAATCACCTAAATAGGTCAGCCAATCAGAAAGAAGCAAGGTCGTGGTGTTAAACCAAGGACCTAGAATTGTCAGTCTTCGCTTGGCTCCCAACGGTAACACTTGCTCTAAAGTCTCTCTCTCCTCATCCCATTCCTTCTTGACGTCAGACGCTTTTAGTGGAATCTCTGTTTGTTTATTTCACCTTTGGCCCAGCTGTGTCGCCTTCCACCACGACTGCACGGTAGAGTTGACATCGAGGTTCGTCTAGCATCAGGTAACACTGGTCCCAGAGGTCCCAAGATATCACAGACTCCCCCGTAACGAAGAGTCGACAGGATAGTGGACGCCAAGGTACAAGTAAGCAAATAGACCACTGTCTGTACAGAAAGATGGAACAGGGAAGAGAGGAGGAGCCAAAGGAACCAATGGAGTCCGATCCCGACTCCGAAAGTGGCGGAAGCCCCACTTTTCCGAAGAAAGAAACAACCTTCGGTAAGACGCAGGAAATCGCCCCCGGCCAGGAAGACGTCACACCCCCGCCGCCGGTGTCAGATGTCCTGGGGAGGTTGACGACGACGCTACCTCAGCTTTCTGCCGTGACCGGACATCGCGAGAGGTGGAATCGCTACGATGGTTCGTACGAGGCGCAGAGCTTCTTCAACAACTACGACGCCCAAGCAGATCGGGTCCAACTACAATACTCTACAAGACTGAAAAAGCCACCAAACCTCCTGCAAGCGCCCCTCCGAATTACCAACACGCGAGCGTATGTTACCTGCTCCCCGACCATCTCTAAACCACGAGCCCAGCGCAAACAATGAACTCTGACTGTCCCAAGGAACCTCCAACTATGACAACAGACCAGGACTGTCCCGACATACAAGACAGCACAACAGTAGGTTCCTCCATACATAACTTTTGTTGAACTATTGCTCGTTCGAGCTGAACACACTGTCCAATAATGTAAACCTACTCTACTACTTTATACAGGAGCATCTATCGATATAATTAGGCAGAATACTTTTAAAATAATAGAAATCAGTTTGTAAAAGAAAAATACCTGTCCATCCATTTAACTTAACTATTAATGCCATAGCTAACAATATTTTCACCATAGGTTATATCTTTTTAAACGTAAAAATAGGTAATATAATGCAGAATCTAAAATTCCATATAATCGATACACCATTGCCTTTTGTCATTTTATTCCTTAATTCCATAAAACGATTTCTACTAATTATAGACTGTACTCAGCTACTCCTGTATCAAGATAATGTACCTCTACCAACTACCTTGTACCAATTCACCTCGTGCAAGCAACACGTGTCCCATGGACAGGCTAATACAACTGTCCCATTTTCTAAATTTTCCCCTCCTGGAACGAGTTGCTCACACGTGGTGAACTCCAACACTCTTATTTAATATTATTGTAATGTTACTAATCCCATTTTCAACGCTCCTATGTCCTTTTCTTTCATATCTTTGGACAGAAGTAACTTAAATCACAGCCTTCCAAAACTATTCCAATCGTTAAATTCCCACATAACTACACTCCCTCGTACCTTCCTTTTACACGCATAGTTAAATATCGACAAATCTCTCTCAACAAAATAAACAACACCCTCTCACATCACTTTTTCTAATTAACAAATTGTTAATGCGCGACTTAACACCCAAATCCAATTTCGAGCTACACAAGCTGCATCACGTCGCCCTACTAAACACACACAATCTTTTTTTTTCTCACATTAAACGTGTCATATCCACTAACAATATAAAAATTATCGATATGTTCGTACAACCAACACCCATGACTTTAGTAAATTTGTTATTCTTAGTGTAACAGGTTAGATTTTGTACAAAACAAAGACTTCACGTGATACCTTTTCATTTACAATTTTTTCGCTTCGTGTCACAGCACCACACCACTAAACTCTTTCAATTTTCAGGCCAAAGACGCCTTCATCACGCCTGTGACACCTTTAATCACACATTGTCCACGTAGATAGTCGCAATTTCATTCAATTCTAACCCGATATCCATGAATAACATTTTTACTAAGTCCGCAAAATATCGAAACACAACAACCAATCGATTTAATATCAACAGATACAATATCCGAATTCTCGAAATACAAACACAAATCTAACAAATGATTGAACACACGGAATAATTCAACCTCTGTATCTCCCTATATCAATCCCATAACGCTTTTCACCAAAAGTGACAAATCAAAACGCTTTTGCGTTTACAATTATAGAAATAATATCTCCGAACGTAGTTCGAATTAACTTCCAATAAGTTGAAAGAAAGCAAGCCCCCTCGCTCCCCCCTTGACCTAAATCCGGAATCGCATTAAAAATAGCCTCGCCCCCCTTCTTCCGCTGTAGATGAGCAAACAAACCGCCGACATCTTGTTACGGCCCGTCACCAGGTCTAGATTCTCTCGCCCTCAATTAACTTGTCAACTTAACATCGACACTTAGATCCAAGGACAACATTTTACTTACAAAAATCACACACACACACATAAGTTTAAACAAAAAATCGACAACATTAGGACTCGATGAGTTTCACAGTTAGAAACAATGTGATCCACGAGTCGCGTCAAACATAAAACAAATTCGATAAGTTAGAAAAACTTAGGCCAACAAGACCAAAGATATCAATCGAGGACAATTTAAAGCTCTTTCTACCCATCCTAAAAAGACAGGAACATTACGTTTGGCCTACAACTTTCCATTCTTTCACGATATATAATTTCTATATATAATCTTACTTGCTCTTCCTTCTCGATGAACATTTTGTAAAAATTTTTCATTTTAATATCCTTTATATAATCATTATATAGCTCTTATAATTGTTTTTTTTTTACGTCAACCAATTAGTTTAGATTATTGTCTTTTTTTATTTTTCTTTACCAAAACTTATTTACTTTTGCTTTATGACTCTATTTTATAATCAACTTTATATTTTATCTTTCATATCATATCTAATAATCTCAAGTTTATATTTCATGTTTACGTCACTAATTTGCATTTATCTTTTTATATTTTTTCTCACTTTATAAATTAGATGTTATTTACATTGTTTCACCTTCCGCTACCATGTCAATGCTATCGAGTATATTATTGCTCATTTTTTTTTTTTTTCATTTAATATTTTCACTTTCTATTACCCCTTATATACTGCTGTAGTGTGTTAATCTTTGTATCATATCATCACTATTTTTACTTTTTTTTTTAAGATTACTTTGCATTTAACTTCGCAATTCTATTTTCGATTTTTCAAATTTTTTAACGCTATATGCAAAGCCTTAATCTCGCAATTTTATATCTCAATTATATATTATTTTATAATCAAACTAAAAATCATGACCTAAAAACAGGGCAATCTTCAATAACCTCTTAAACAACCACTTTAAAGGTTACTTCTTAAGAATTACTAACATTCCTTTTCCGCAGGAACTTTTAACTCCTTCGCAGGCTAGACTTGACCTACTTTGATTTCGTAATTAACAATCTTGACACATCGTCCCCCAGATTTACCTTCTCCCAACTTCTGGCTTGGATACGTGCAAATTGTATTTTTTTTATTCCAGGGCACTCTCATGCCACACGCTGGCACATTTTTTTTTTTATTTTACTCTTTTTCTCGCTAAGCCCCTGACGACTCTAATTAAAACTTTGATTTCTGGTCACTGATCTTCGCCCTCTTTATCCTGCATGCGTACGTCTTAACGACTAATTACTAAAACCCATAACAATCCCCTTATCTTACTTTTCGATTGTGGTACTGTAACTTTATTAGGTCCTTAAATTTACATGTGAAACATGGCCTAGGTTTTCCGCGCCGTGCACATTAAATGGTTTGGGACTTGAGTCAAAGTGACCTTGCCTCAACCAAGTAATAACTAACCCCTCAACCCTTTCTAACGCCCATCACGAAGAGATCATGATTTTCCCATCAAATCATTTTTATTTTTTCCTATCATCATTATATGCTCTCTATTAATTCTTTTATTCCTATTTTTATTTTACTTATATGTTTAATATTAGTTGTTTATGCTTTATTACCTCTTATGGATATACAGAAATCAACCCCATGTTATATACCAACTCACTTTAATTAATTTTTAAAAAATTACTTCCTTAATAACAGTCTTCCTATTCCGCTCTCTTAAATCCCTCCATATGAACCCTCTCACATCCGGGGCCATCTGTGATGATTTAAGACCATGGAATTGTTGTAAATAGTCTAAATATCCACTACCACATGTTCCACCCCATGACTGTATATAACTTCTTATGTACTGCACATAGAAAACCTCCACTAACATCAATCTGTACCGCGTAAGAATCTAATAAAGTATTGCAACTGTACAGATAGAAGGAATGGAGACTGACAGGAGAAAGTTAAGGGTAAAACAAATCAGGTTTAGGACAGAAGTCGAAGCAAGGCCTAGCAAAAGAGGCTTAAAACCAGCCCAACTATAAATAAGTTACAAGTCAATACTTCCTGACAGGACAGGGCGTATCTGATATCGAGGAAACCATAAAATCTAAGAGTGACGCCCAATTTCCGGGCCAAGACAGGACGGATTTTCTATCAAAGGAAGCCGCCAGAAGACATCACCTAAGTAGGTCAACCAATAGCCTACGGCCACGTGAAAAAGTCCCACCAATTAGGAAAGAATCACCTAAATAGGTCAGCCAATCAGAAAGAAGCAAGGTCGTGGTGTTAAACCAAGGACCTAGAATTGTCAGTCTTCGCTTGGCTCCCAACGGTAACACTTGCTCTAAAGTCTCTCTCTCCTCATCCCATTCCTTCTTGACGTCAGACGCTTTTAGTGGAATCTCTGTTTGTTTATTTCACCTTTGGCCCAGCTGTGTCGCCTTCCACCACGACTGCACGGTAGAGTTGACATCGAGGTTCGTCTAGCATCAGGTAACACTGGTCCCAGAGGTCCCAAGATATCACATATATATATATATTAAAAATGGCATATCCTGACCAGGAGCACATGTGCTTTACAGAAGGCAGAGCGCCATCTGGTGGAACAGAAATCAACTAAACATTGATTTAGCCTGTTCCTGATATTTGGCCAACCCAATTTCTTGATAAATCAAGGAAAGCCATCCACGAACGCGTTTCGCGCTTTTGGCGCTCGTCAGCATGGAGTAGGCTGAACCACTGCGACCAACAAAGGTTTTTTGGTCCCAGTGGCTTCTTGAAAAACCAAGAAATGGGTATTTAAGGCCAAACTTGCGTAAATACGCTTAGCACATTAAAAAACGAAAGAAAAAAATAAAAGATAAAAAGATCAGGTGTTGATATCAATATTAAAAATGGCATATCCTGACCAGGAGCACATGTGCTTAGCGTATTTACGCAAGTTTGGCCTCAAATACCCATTTCTTGATTTTTCAGTAGGCCACTGGGACCAAAAAATATTTTTTGGTCGCAGTGGTTCAGCCTACTCCACGCTGACGAGCGCCAAAAGCGCGAAACGCGTTCGTGGATGGCTTTTCTTGATTTATCAAGAAATTGGGTTGGCCAAATATCAGGGAACAGGCTAAATCAATGTTTTGTTGATTTCTGTTCCACCAGATGGTGCTCTGCCTTCTGTAAAGCACATGTGCTCCTGGTCAGGATATGCCATTTTTAATAATGATTTCAACACCTGATCTTTTTATCTTTGATTTTTTCTTTCGTTTTTTAATATATATATATATATATATATTAAAATGAGGGCATATATTTTGGATAAAATATATTAATTAAAATTCAATATCTCGACGAGGCTGTTCGCCTATCTTCTTCTAGGAAACATTCAAACTCCTTGTAAGCTTATTATCCGCGTGATGTATGAGAAATGTTGTTTTATATAACATATGTTGGTGTGACCAAACCATTTAAATTGAATTATTGTATCTTGAGGAATATAAAGTGTAATATACACTATATTGTGTATGATGCACTAGCGCGCCATCTGTTATCAAAATTCAAAACTATTTTAAAGGCGTAAGATTATTTTTGGTATTAAAGAATATATTTGACTAGTATTGTTTTAACTGTAGGTATGATTGTGGTATTCCTATCTTCCTATTGATGCTATTTATATCTTCTATAGATGCCCAGAAATAATATTGTGTGTTTATCCTGTACATTGTTGTATAAAACTATTGCATTATCAAAATCTCTCTATTTGGGTTTTTCCAATTTCTCCAATGTAGGATGATGTACAGGATTTACATGGGATGCGGTAAATGAGATTGGATCGGGTTTCTTGTTTTGGGTTTCGTTTGGTTATAAGATGACGGAGGTTTTTTTTTTTTTTTTTTGGTTTGGAGCGGACTGGTACCTGATATTGATATTGTATATTTTGATAGTTGTGGCTATTTTTTCGATTCCATAACTGTAGGGAGTATGTAGGATGGATTCTGGTCTTGACTATTGTTTGTAGATGGGTTTCTATTTCTATAAATATTTGATGAATATCCCAAACAATTCTTCAAAAGACATATTTATAGAAATAGAAACCCATCTACAAACAATAGTAAAGGCCAGTATCCATCCTACATACTCCCTACAGTTATGGAATCGAAAGAATAGCCACAACTCTCAAAAGATACAATATCAGATACCAGACCACTCCAAACCTAAGAAACCTTCTCCATCAATCCAAAACCTAACAAAACCCAAAACAAGAAATCCGATCAGCTTATATGAAAAAATATAATATATATAATACATATTTTATTTATAAAATATATGAACTTTCTAAATAATATTTGAAATTACTTTCTATATATATATTTATTTATGATAGCTCCCCAATCATGTAAACAGTTTCTATATAATGTGGCAAATATAATAAAGTATTATATAAAGGTATTTATATATTTTTCGAAAAATCTCAATTGTTTTGTTTATGTATTATATATATAAATATTATATTTATTTATTTTTTAAAACACTATGATATCTATTTCGAAATTTAAATAAAATGTAATAAATATTGAAATGTATATTATTTTTACTTGAAAAAAAATATTTCACGGAATAAAATATACAAGGGGAGAAAAGAAAACGGCGGGAGAAAAATCTTTTAGAATGTCCAAAAGAATAATCATCAAAAGAAATGGAATAAAAGATGCAGACGACGCATAGCACCAATTTACGACATTTTCTTCTGCCACTAGTTAGGTGATACAAGAAATGGTATAATTCGTAGCAGACATATTACTATTCAATTAGTAACCCTTGTATTACTCTACATTCTCCCCAGAAGACTTTTACGGTAGCACACGAAAGCCAATAAGCTGGCATTTTTCCAACCCTTTTTTCCTTTTTTTTGCCTTCGAACCATTATGGGAATAACTACAAGATGAGGTTATAAAAATACACGTTTCCCTCAACGTCAAATATGTATTATTACAATTTTATTAATATATCTTCTGCTAAAAATATAAATACTGTATATTCCTATTTAGGTTGCCTCCTTTCTTTTCCTTAATTTTTATTTATTTCGATTATTTTAGAATTTTAAATAGGCACATTATATAATAACTTATTTATCGCTAATATATATATATCGCTAGTACATATATATATATATATATGTACTAGACGAATGACCCGGCTTCGCCCGGGAATTCCCCCGAGTGCAATTTCCTTCATACTGAAAGAACATTACTAATAAATAGTATTAGAGCCATATAATAGCAACACCGAAATAATACATTATCACAGGCAAAAAGTATGTATGATGTCAAAAAATGCAATATATTAGTATTTAGGTATTTTATTTATTTATTTTTCAATCCATTTAGGTGTTTTAAATATAGTTCAAATAGTTGGCAGATTTTCCACCCAACCTCCGAGGTACCCGCCCCAGTGTGTTAACTCTTATATATAGTGGTGCATCTTCTGTAGGTCTATTACACTCTTTGGGTAAAAAGGGATAGGGATTGAAATTGCTTAAGAAGAGTGACCGTGATTGACCAAGCCTGGCCAGCAGCCTGTAATCTAATGTTTTCAGACCCCAGTCAAAAAATAAAAGGGTACATGGCACTTAGGCAAATATATGACAACAACAGACTAAATTTTAAACTATCAATGAAACATGTGATTTTTTTATAAGAATAACAAAACAAAGGCAATTACAACAATGATAAAACATAAGCCCATTGTTTACATACAGTAATAAAAGTTTGTAAATATTGTCAAATCTACATTGTTTACTAACCGTAACTTTGTAAAATGTAGTGCCCTATCAACACACACATGTCAGCAAAAAATAATAATACTCAAAAAAGAACTAATGCCAAAATAGCTATGTTAATATTTTAGGCTGATAAAAACCAAAGGGTATATGGATTATAGACAAACACATGTTTTGGCTGTTAAATGAGAATGTAATTCATATTAAATTTTCACTACATATGATTTTTTTTTGTAAAAATATTTTTAAAAAATAAAGGCTAGAACAAAAATTAATAAAAATACGAAATCCATTGTGTACATAGTAACGATAGGTTTGTAAAGTTTTTTAAAATTGCATTTTTGTGTGCACTTACCGTAACTTAGTAATACGAATTTCTATCTCAATACTTAATACTAAATACTTTTGTAAAAAAGTAACACTCTTATAAAAAGATATTTAAAAAATAAATAAATAAATAAAGTTGGGCAAGCGATTTGGAAAATATGCAGAACGCTCATTGGTCGGTTAATTCGCCTGGTGTTGTCACTTCGCCTCGTATTTACTGCCGCGCAAAAAATAGTTCTGGAGATTCTTTACACTTTATTAAAACAATATCGAACTTTCGAGTATTTCTGCCTTCCTGCAGGAGTACATAAAAACAATAAACGCCGTTAAAATGCTAATAATATGTGCATTTAAATATTAGGAGAGATTTTGCATATTGCTATTGTTTGTTTAATTTTAAGAATTATATCATATTGACTGTAACTTTTATTTATTATATAAAAAACAAAGGCCAGAACAAAAATTAATAAAAAATACGAAAGCCATTGTTTACATACAGTAACGCTAATTTTGTAAAGTTTTTTTTAATTGCATTGTGTGCACTTACCGTAACTTAGTAATATACATTTATCTCTAAATACTTTTGTAAAAAAAGTGACACTCGTATAAAAAGATATTTAAAAAAAAGTACGCAAGCAACTTGAAAATAAATGCAGAACGCTCATTGGTCGCTTAATTGGCCTCGTGTTGTTACTTCGCCTCGTATTTACTCCGCGTAAAAAAGGTTCTTCAAATTAAAAAAAGAAATAGCCAAAAATACTAATCAAAATGTAGCCGAATATTTTCCTCAGGTTTATAAAAAGCGACATGCAAAATTTGGTACCAATTGGTTCAGTAGTTTTTGAGTTTATAGCGAAACAGACAGACATTGACTTTTATATATATAGAGAGAGAGATATAATTATTTCATAATTCTAAATAAATTTCATAAATATAAATACATTAATGCAAAGCAATAACGCGCCATCTATATATAAAAATGTAAACATTAGACGCGAATGTTTCTTTTCATAAATAAATCAAACTTCTACTGTCCTACAGTATTAGAGTTCTAAAGAAGCGGTCTAGTAGATTAAACTGACGAAACTTCTAGGAGGGTTCACCACTGATGAGCCAAGTCCTTTCAATATTTTTTCATCGCAGTAAGGACAGTAGAAGTTTGATTTATTTGTGAAAAAAAAACATTCGCGTCTTGATGTTTTCATTTGTTTTAAGTACACTTTGCTAGAATATAAATAGTGTTTTTAAATATAAATAGTTATTTTTTTCTAAAATGTGTTGTGAGAGTGTGATTTTACATTTAAAGTTTATTAAAAACAGAAATTTGAAACCTTTCGAATTATCACATTGCTTCTAAATTTAAGAATGTATTTAGGTGAAATTTCCTTATTTATTTATTTTATATTCTCAAATTGATGATACGCTCAATGTAATATGGAAATAGAAATAATTTTTCTCTATCTCGAAATTAGGTTTTGTAGTATATTTGCATGTTTTACCTATTTGTAAAAACGCAAATACCCACTTTGCATACTAAATTATTGTATTAGATATTGTTTATAAATATCGGCACCATTTGTGGTAGTCAGTAGGATATATCAATTCCCACCCCTGGACACTTTTATTTTTCCGTTTATCATTACTCTTCACAATTCATCCTTTCATACCTCATCCCTAAGGTCAAAAATAATGGTTATTTCTCCTTGGAATAAATTTTGATTTTTCGTTCAAAAGAAACACACATGCGGGATAATTTTCAAATGTCGTTTTTCAATTGTGATATTTAAATAAACTATATTCCCTAAGTCAGTGGCCTGGTTATAGCGGCACCTCATCCTGGCTTCTCCCACCTGGCTACATAACAGGTTTTTCTTTTGTCTAAAATAATGTTATTTTTATTATAAACAAACGAATATATTCCCGGTTTCGCAAGGCTATTATCCGGAAAAAAACTTGACTAACGAACATTTTTTAAACAATATTTTCGGCCAAACATCCACTCTCTACTGAATCTAATTTTGTCAAAATAAATTAATGTTTGTTACATTCTCTATCAAAACCACTGAATAAAAATTGGAAATTTTCACTTTGAAAATGTATTTCCACCAGTTTCCGCGATAGGTACTGTTTACGAGTGAAATTGGCGAATTTGCAAATAAAATTCCAACGAAAATTTATTTCAAATCAAATTCAAACCAGAAACCTTCGCAGTAGTATATTAAACAACCTCTCAAATTATCACGGCAATCTGATGAGTGGTTTGGTCAGTCATAAATGACAGAGATACATTCATTTATATGAATAAATGAAGATGTTTTGTGTAGAAGTAATTTCGCGTAGTATCTATGTTATTTTCTAACAAAAAAAGAAAAAAATATCTCAAATCTTTGAAAGTTGATGTTGCTGACGAGATTTCCATTGTTGTTTAGTGTTAAAAAATATTATTACTTTTAATGTTCTAACGATGTGTGTGAATCTAACATTTCAATACCTAATATCCTGACTTAGACATATTAGAAAGAAAGCAGTTATAGATGAAGGAGGAAGTCCGTCAGGAGGGCGATCATAACTCGTCTAATCCCAACGGAAGGTAGCTTCTCGAAAGCCTGGTCATTGAAGCAAGGAGAGACCTGTCAAAAGGCACGATCAAAGTCTTAGAAAGGCTGGTCATTGAAGCAAGGAGATACCTGTCAAAAGGCACGATCAAACCCTTTTAAAGGCTGGTCATTGAAGCAAGGAGAGACCTGTCAAAAGGCACGATCAAACCCTTCTAAAGGCTGGTCATTGCGGCAAGGAGAGACCTTTTAAAAGGCACAATCAAACCCTTTTAAAGGCTGGTCATTGAGGCAAGGGGAGACCTGTCAAAAGGCACGATTAAGGCATATCGAATCAAACGGAAAGTAGCTCTTCGAAATGACGGTATTTTAGGAAAGTAGAATGAACTGTGTCCTATATCTTTTCTGTAAATTCTAATGTTCAGATCTTGTAATTTCAACATTTAAAATAACTAAATAGCTTAATCAGTTCTAAATGATCCACCTCAACTTTTCATATACTTTATTATAATGTTTCGGAAATCCGCTTTTACCCTTTAAAAAAAAAAACGATTCTGATAATGCTCATTTGTAGCCAAATGTCAACCTTCAAAAATGGTATTTTCCATAATATCTAAAGTTCATTTTTGACTATCTTATTAGTGCTGATAATGAATTTGATATTTTCTACTGACTGCACTATCATATGATAAGATGTCGTTGCATTGATCAATGATGGTGTACAGGTTTAACTGTTGGATCGAATCTATTCTTCCTAGAAATTGTCATCACACCTCACCGCAAGGTAAGTTCCCTTTTTTATTTGCACTGCTACACACACACGTCATCTTTAATTTCAACTCTTTTATACACATACCAATAGAATAAATACTTTTCCATAAATATAGTTCTTTAAAATATTCATTTAGTGGTGGTGTCTTACCACCACTAAATGAATATTTTAAAGAACTATATTTATGGAGCAGAACAGATCGGTCCGTACACGCTGATCACAATACCAGCCAACAAAGGTGCCTTGTTGCTTCATGGAATGGAGGGGGGGGGGGGGGGTGCCCCATTAGTCAGCCACATTTCAGAGTTCCCTGTTCACGGTTACCGTAGCGGCTCGCGGCTCATGTAGTCCCCACCGTACTTCACCCTACAGGGCAGTCCCTTACTTGTGCTGCTTCTCACGCCCGCCACGTAGAGGAGAACTTCTGGGCTGGAAAATAATCATTTTAAACGATTATAAAGCGTCAAAATATCGATCATGTTTCGAAAGTAATTCCTTTGAAATAAGAGCTCATTTTTCGAAAAAAAAAAGAGTTAAAAAAAGTACTAAAAGATCGTAAGAGAAAACGTTTAATGTAAACCAATCTTTACTATTCCAACAAAACCCACTGAATATTTTATATTTACTTCATGGTATACGAAAATAATTCATTTTTGTTAATTAAGGTAAACTAGCAAACGTCCTCTCTACCATTCCAGCTACATAGTTTTTTTTTCTAGTACGAAAGATCGTGGTCAAATGTTATTGTTGCTTTAATGTAAAAAGAAAAACAATAAAAAAGGGTATTTATATATTTTAGAAAATATAAAATAACCCTAGAAGGAAGAGAGAAAATCACAAACGTGCACTCATAGACAAAATTTAAGGAAGTTGTAACTTTTAGCATGTTAACGGGATTCAGACAATAACTCTGAAGGATATTACAGTGACTTTATTCGAAGACACACGATATAACCAAGTGTGAAAAAAATTGCCTCTGTCTCATTAAAAGAAACTGACGACTGGCATCATCAAAATATAAACTTCCTTAAGTTTTGTCCATGAGTGTATTTATCTGACAAAATGTCAAATATTCAGAAGTAAGCTATCTGGGTTTGTTTACAAAACGAAGTGCATCAAATTTATTCTCGACTGATTATCGCTACATGCAGTTTCCCAATTGGAAAATGGCTAATTCAGGATTTTATTTGTGAAATGCTAATCTCCAGATGACTACCAGGTCTATTAGTATGAAACGCGAAAATTTTCAGTGAATTCAAAAGTTCACCAATTCCATACAACAAAAGATTTTTTATTCAAAGTAACTGCCCTGATTAGCTATACACTAGGACCACTTTTCAGGCAATTTTCGAATTTCTTGTCTGAAAATTTGTATTCCTTTTGAGTCGAACCAGTCAGCAAGTCATTTTCGGAGTATGTCTGAGTTCGAAAATTCCTGTTTTTTTAGGGCGTGTCCTAAAGATGTAAAAAGGTGGTAGTCCGACGATGCTAAGTCTGGTGAGTACAGCGGGTGGGGTTAGAGTCCCCAGCCCAAGTCTTTTATGGTGTTTTTGACCACCGTAGCGTTGTGGGCTGGAGCGTTGTCATGCTGCAGTATCAGGTTGTTGTGCTTTTCACGCCATTCCGGTCTTTTTTCATTCAACGCCTCTCTCAAACTGTGCATTTGTTGTTCGTAGCGACTAGTATTGACCATTTTGCCAGGTTTCAGGAGCTCGAAATATACTACGCCGGTCTGGTCCCACCATATGCAAAGCATTGCCTTTTTTCCGAAGCGATTGGGCCTAGGCGTCTGTTTTGGAAATGGGCCGGGCAGGCCCCACGACCTTTGGCGCGTAGGATTGCTGAAGTGGATCCATTTCTCATCAGAAATTACGATTCGGTGCAAAAATGACTTTTTTTCATGCCTGGCGAGCAGCCCTTCGCAGGTTACCAGACGCCGTTATTGCTGCCTTTCGCTAAACTCGTGGGGGACCCATCTGGAAAGCTTTTGGGTCATTCCGAGGCTGTTTAAACGTAGAGAAACAGCTCCTTGAGACACCTGGAGCTGTTTTGCGAGTTTCTCCTGCATTTAGGTACTGTCCTCATCCAAAAAAGCTGCAGTTCAGCATCCTCGAACTTTTGGGGCGGTTTTCCATGTGGTTCATTATCAAGTTCAAAATCGCCTCTTTGGAATTTTTTAAACCACCTGTAACACTGCGATTTGCTCAGAGCGTGGTCGCTGTAAACTTCCTCGAGCATTCGGTGGGCTTCAGTGGCAATTTTCTTCCAGTTGAAGGCGAACAACAAAACTTCCCGCAAATGGGCACTTTTTGGCTCGGAAATCGCCATTTTCCACGGGCTCCAGAAATTTTTCACGATTTGAATTTTTCTAAAACTGCACGCGTGCTGATGCCACGTGAGTCAAAGAACAAAACGCCTACAACAGCGCCACCGTCGGCTCAAATAAAGTTGCACAGCGGCCTCTGGCGCCCATTTTCGCGTTTCATACTAATAGACCTGGTAAATGGCTGTTTACCCGGCCTTAAGTGTTTCAAATAACAAACTACAGACAGAATCTGTTTATAAAACGCAGGAAATTTTAACTTTGTCCAATTACGCTTCATGAAATTCTTTCAAACTAACTTGATAGAATTTCTCCTCTCTTTTTATTTTTATTCTCCACTCAACAATCACATCAAGGTATCAAGCCTGTAGAGTTTGAGACTTTTAATGGTGTCTTGTCTTAGTCAATACAATCAATGATGTGGTTTGGAGCTGCAGGTTGAGAAAAAAAAAATGCACCTGGTGAATATTTCCTTTAACTACGCAATACATTCCACAATCGTTCATTTGTAATCTTCCTGGCAATTAATTAACGTATAGCGTGAATCTCGTTGCAAATTCGCAAAAAGCACAAAGTAGCTTTTAAAGTTTTCAAATCGATTTTAAAATTCGAATTTTAAGTCAGGTAATCAAGAGAAACCTTTTTATCCGCCACCTTCTGTGAGACGCATGACTGCAATGTAAAAGCAAACAAACTGATTTTTATCTTCAACCTTTTTTTTCCAAAGACTAGAAGAGGCATGCGGAAACATTATCATGAATCTTATTAAAATGAATCATCCATAGCTTGTAATCGAATATTAACATCATATAGGTGGCTAGTTATAACAGCTAAGAAAGGCAATATCGCAAACCCACTCTTGGTCGTCGAATTATCGAATATTTTGGACTTGTTTGCAAATAAAGATTTTATTTAATGAAGAAAATCAAAACACTCTTTTCAACATATTATAAGAGGTCTCAACCATTTTTCTTTAACATAAAATATAACGTCATTATAATCCGAATTTACAAAAACTAAAAATATTGAAACTAACGATGATTCACCTTTTTGACTTAATGAATATGATTATTTTGGCCTCCGCTTTCTTGAGGGACTTCGAACTTAAATTATCCTGATGGATAATGCAATGGAAATTCACCATTGAGGAATAACTAACTTCAGAGGGATTATTTTCCATCAATTGTCTAAACCATTGTATTTCCAAACCATTTCTGGAGCATCATATGTTAGTAAGTCCGTTAATTATCTAAATTCTAACGAAAACCGATTCAAAGTCGACGTAAATGGTTATAACGAATATTGTAAGTTCATAGTGTCCTTAACTGGAAACCGTACTATTAACTCTTTTTGTATTTTAACATTTACATCAAAACCAATAATACAGATAACATTTTAAAGTTAGATTAAGTATCAATTCTGTTATTTTGGGAAACTCCGAATATGATTTTATATTATAAATATTTTACTATATATATAATAATGCTCTCTCTTTACTTATAACCACTAAAATTTATAAAGATAATATATTATTTTCTCAATACAAACATACTGGATATAATAATTTATTAAAATGTATTTATTGATGACTAAGTAAAATAAACGACATATATAAACAAGAATATTTTCCATTAATTTCTAAATTTTATAACAAAAAAATTGTTTGTAAATCAATCGCAAATTGATTTGTTCTTACTAGTTTCTTCTAGTATGTATAATATCAGTTTAGATTAATCTATGTTATAACCTTTAATATTATTTTATAAAAATTGAATATTTTTGAAAAACCTTTATAATTTCCTTATCTAATATCTTTTTACCCTTTTTCTACATACACCATTAAGATTTTTTATGTTTAACATTACTTAAATTACCGTATATTACTGTAATAAGAGGCTAACGATCATCTTAATATGTACCATATATACATATAGGAAAGAGCGATTTAAGAAAAAAGTATTTCATGTGTAACTAAGGTCAACATAATAAGCTAAAAGACGTGACCGTGCGAGATTAGATTTATATGGCATTCTTGGATAGAAAATATTTTGTTAGGCCTTCTAATAAATGGAGGCAATAAAGTTTGGTGAGGGTCAAAAGTCCAAGTTATTAATTTTTAATATCACTGAATGTCTGATAAAACACTTAAGTGAGAGTCTCTACTACTCAAATATTTATTTTAGAATATAACTAAATAATTAAATAACCTCCCCCCTATTAAATTTATTACCGACTATATTATTAATATAAAATATTTCTTGAATATTTAGTCTGACTGTGTGGTAGTGTAATCTGTGAATTATAGAAAGTGCATATTGTGGAATATATTGTTTTAAAGTATATATGATATACTTATACATATAGCAATTATATTATGATACATTAGCGCGCCATCTGTTATCAAAATTCGAAACTATTATAAACGAAACCGCTGGGAGGGTTCACCACTGATAAGCCAGGCCCTCCTATTAATTTTTCCATTGCAGTAAGGACAGCAGAAATTGTTTATTTTTAAAAAGAATCGTTTGCGTCTATAATAGTTTCGAATTTTGATACTTATGCATTGCACGCTGATTTCTCATTTTGTAAACTCGACCGGTTATAAAACCAAACAGCCTTTAAAACTGGTACATATTTTGCTCCCATAGTTCAAAATACAATTCTAATATAAAAATTAATTGGAAATATTTCTCGTCCGATCGCATTAAAAACCAATATGTATATAAGACCGAGATTTTAAAGTCTCTTATTCTATTTATATTATAAATTCGAAATTAATTGCGGTAAGGGATGATATTCAAAACCAAAAGAGGAAATTTCCCTTGAAAATAGCATTAAAACAATGTATTTTGTTTTACAATCCAGTACGAAACGGGGTGCTGGTGTTAAAGTATATGACTCATAGTCAGAAACCATGGTACGAGGGTGAGTAGAAAAGTAAGGTCTTTTACGAGATAATTTCCGAACGCGCGTTGCTAGGTGAAATCCGACAACACCGCTGCCTTCCTTGGTTCCCCCTCTACCGTCTAGAACCTTCCCGGTGATCTTGGGACGCTCAGTCGCTGTCTGGCAGCCGTTCGCGATGGAGCTTCCCCTTAGCTCTCCCGCCAAGTGCGAGTTGCGCTCAGTTATACGCTTTTTAAATGCGAAAAATAATTCTCCGGTCGAAATTCACCGTCAGTTAGTGGAAATGTATGATGAGAAGTGCATGGACATCAAAAATGTGCGTAAATGGTGCCGGGAGTTTAACGAGGGGCGGATAAACGTCCACGATGAACAGCGGTCTGGGCGGCCGAGTTTGCCGGAATCAACCGTAGCTCGAATCGACGAAATGGTGCGCGCAAACCGGCGGATAACCCTTGAAGAGATCGAGGATGTCCTGAATGAAGATTGCAGCCATTTCTCGGTGCACAAGATTGTGTCTGAGACCCTCGGCTACAGAAAGGTGTCCGCCAGGTGGGTCGACAAGTGGCTCAAAGAGGCGGCGGGAGAGTAGTACAACACCGGAATTACAAAGTTGGTTGACAGGATGAAAAAAGTGATTGAGCATCAAGGCGACTATGTAGAAAAATAGCAAAGTGTCCAACCTTTCCAATGGTGTATAAAAAGTTGTGATTAAATGTGTTTTTCTATGAAAAAAAAAAAGGAGAACTTACTTTTCTACTCACCCTCGTATATAGGTTAGACTTTGTCTGAATTTGTCATAAAGTAATATAGAGCCAGACGCCTATTTCTGAGGTCGTCAATCTTTATTTAACTTTGTTGCATCGAGCAATTCTTTTTTTTTTTACGTTAAATATGGTATTTGCATAATTAGAGAATACATTATTTGTAGTGTGGAAATTTTAAAACTTCAGGTGTTAGTATATATAATATTTGAATTTGGAGAGACATATATATATACCGTGATAACAATATTATAGTTCGATTTAAAAATTATTGATTCATATCAGGGTTTCTATGGCTTCGTAAATTACTCGTTTCGGCAACAACACTGAAAATATGCAATTATATACGTATATATATATTTAAATATATAAAATTTATATGTATAATATAAATATAGAATATGTATATATATATATATATCGTATATTTTACACTGTATAATAATGACACTTTTAGTATATGTCAAATATCTTCCAATTAGAGCCGATACCTTAAAAGATCCTGCCCTTCTTTTGGAATGTACACCGTTTCTGTTTGCTGCCACCCCCATATTTTGTATATATATGCTATATCTTTTTTAATAATACCTGTAGACCCCTATTTGTATGTAAAATTAAAAATATTGACGTCAAAATAAAGATCCAAAGAATGTTCTGTCAGCTGGTGGCAGGGACAGAGGGGAGGAAAAATGCCAAAGCCCATTTTGGGGCCCCCAGAGAATCTTTATAGACGACCACTGAAAACAGGACAGATTTTAGCAGGGGTCAGCAGATGTTCTAGGTGTGGCCATCGACAGACGGCTTCTGTCTTGCACACAGTCTTTCTCTCCATGTCTGGGGGATAAGCATCCAAGTTAGTGTCATGGCCTCTACCTCTGTCCCGTGGGCTGTCCCCGAACACTTTCGGTGCTAACATCTAGCCCTGCCTCTGCTTCTTGTTGTCCGCGTGTGGGAAGCACATCAACACTCGCCTCACGTACACGACTGCCAGTTCATCCATTCGTCGGCACATTTGCAACAATATTACACACACATATATATATATGAACAGGTCCAACAAATTATATGAACAGGTCCAACAAATACAAGTGTTAAGGAACTTCCAACTGTAAACCTACCTCGTCCGCGACGCCCTCCTCTATATATATATATAGAGGAGGGCGTCGCGGACGAGGTAGGTTTACAGTTGGAAGTTCCTTAACACTTGTATTTGTTGGACCTGTTCATATAAATGTTTCACTGAAGCAACTTAATATTAACACATAAAATCTGGTTGAAGAGAGTTCTATGGCATAATAGAACAGGAGTGAAATGTCGCTTGATTTCTATTTGAAAATCTCCGGTCAAGCAGATCTCTCTTTCCATTAATTAATTCATTTAAAATTTGTTTGTATATGTCTGGTCTACCATTAGGGTTTCAAAACATAATAACCAAACTTATAACAAAAGTTAATTCATATTATAGATTTATTACTAAATACAACTAGATATATTTATATTATAAAATAAAAAAAGTAAAAAATCATATAAAAAAAGGATAAAATATAAAATTATAAAAAAATATATATATATACTAACAATCTTATCTAGGCCATCTAGGCCGCCAGGAGGCGAAACTGACCGGACGTGTGTCGCTAGGCTCCGATAGTTCCGGTAAATATTGTTTTAAATTTTCAGTTTACCTATTGTATAATTTATAAAAGTTATATAAATTGTTTAATTTAAAAATATTTTAACCTTTTAAATTGGCAATCACTGTTCAAAAGTTTAGGAGATTTCCCTTTTTTGTTTTTGTTTTATTGTCATTTTTGAAATACCTTTCCATTGTTGTTTTCGCACAAATATGCAAAAATAGAATATGGAAATAATTATTCAAACTTTAAATGATAAGTTGGATGAAATTTATAACTATTTTGACAAAAAAGTTCAACAAAATCAAAAAAATCTAACTAAAAATGATATTACATTTTTGTCAACTATGGTTAGGCAAACCAAGGATGGTATTTCATCTTTAAAAGAAATAAATAACCAAGATATATTGGAACTAATGAAAACAACAATTACTGATGTTATGGATCAAAAACTGAAAGGGATCCAAGATGAACTAGTTAAAACAACTCCAACATATGCTCAAGTAGCTCGTACAGAAACATCACAAGATTACATTAAAAAAAAAAAATTACATAAGGAGTTCACAATAGTGGCAACACCTATAAATGTGGAAGATAATACAAAAATGTATCAAACTATATCAAGCAAAGTTAAAAAGCTTAGGGACGAAGGAAAAAAAATAAAGATTAACAAAATTATAAATGCTAGGAAATCTGTAATAATAAAGACCCCTACAGAATCAGACGTGGAATCTCTAAATGATGAGTTAGGCAGGGCAGAGGAACTCGCTAATATTAGCAAAATTTATATCCCCAAACCAAGAGATCCTACAGTAGTAATTAAAAATGTTAATAAACTTACAGAAACCTCTAATTTTACTAAAACAATCTGTAGTATGAACCCTGAATTAAACGAAATGGAAAATGATATCCATGTTCTGTTTAGCATGAAATCGAACACGCCCCACCACAACATAGTTCTTAGGGTTTCTCCAAAGGTTTACCAGATCCTTAAAAATATGAATAATAAATTATATACAGACTTTGAACGCTGTTTTGTGGAAGATAAGATTCTGGTAAAACAATGTCAGAGATGCCTTCAATTTAATCCCAACCATAAATTGGCCGATTGTACTAACGTCGAGATATGCAAATTATGCGGCGCGCAAGGAATTCATGACTGTTCAAAAATTTGCAATTGTTATAACTGTCTAAAACATCCTAAATTTAGAAACTCGCCGAATCATAGAGCTAATTCCTCGGACTGTCCTTTATACAAAATACAGATAGATAGAATTATCCAACGAACGAGATATCATCCAACCGACAATTAGGCAAATTTCGCAGCTGAGATTATTGTTTATTTAGTTTGAATATCATGCAGGGAAAAGGAATTAAATGTTTACAACAAAATGTAAGAAAAAGTATCTTGGCACTGAATGAGCTTCAAGCTTCTATAAAAGACAACTCACCAGATATCATCCTAATACAGGAACCTTATCTGATTGATAGAGATGTAATTTTCGATTTAGAATCTCAAATAGTGCATTCAACAAATGATGAACAAATATACACTGCAACGATCTTTATGAATAAGTGCTTAAAATACAATAAAATCAATAAATTCACAAACTCCTTTTGTACAACCACCTCTATAAATTCAGCGGAATCAAATACTGTTATTGCAAACTTTTATATTCATCCACATAGATTTAATGACACTCATCAAAAATTTATCAAGGAGCTTCTAGATACCTACAATCAACAACCTATTATACTATGTGGCGACTTCAATTCTAGACACCCAGTCTGGTTTGATCCGACGACTAATTCCAATGGTTTCAAATTCTACTCCATCATAGATGAACATAGCCTATTTATCCATAATCTTAAGATACCCACCTGCCGAAATTCAAGCATTATAGATCTTACGATTTCAAACAAAAAATCAATAAGTTTTGTACAAAACTGGAAGACGACTATTTTGACGAGCATTTCACATCACGTTGCAATAACCTTTGACATTTATCATAATTTTAACAGGCAAAGGACAGTTCAAAACTCAACATGGAAATTTATAGAGAAAGATGCTGATTGGAAAACATTTACCGAAAAAATTTCAATACAAGATGTAGATAACATTATCACCAAGATAAACCACGCGTCAACCATCGAAGATATTGACAACATTGTAAAGACTCTCACACAAATAATTAGAGAGGCAGCTTATCTGTCCCTAAATGTCAAGACAAGAAGCGGAAATCATAAAACAAATACATACTGGTGGGATGGGAAGTTGGAGAAATTGAAAAACGATTTCCACTATATTAGAAATTTGTACCATCGGCATGGAGCGATCTATGAAAAGACCTATAAATCAATGAGAAATAAATATTTAAATAAAATTAAAAAGGCAAAAAGAGCGAGTTGGAGAAATTTTATAGAAGAAAGTCATTCAACTAACGCATTTGGTAATGCTTATAGGATTTACAAGTCATTGAGATCAAAAAATAGAAATTTAGGATTACCTCTAATTGATAATTTACCAGATCATTTAAAGATCGACAAAATAAAAACTTTAATGAACGATCTATTTCCGGATGATATTGTAGGTTTGGATAAAGATGATCATATTTTGATTAGAAATTATACTCCTAAATATAAAAATAAAAGTAGTGTTCATATCGAATCTAAGGAAATAGAGGAAACAATTTTAAAAACTAATATTAAAAAAGCACCGGGCCCTGATTACATTAGTAACAATATGATCAGACAAGCTAAAATAAAAATAATCCCAATTCTGCATCAATTATTCAATAAATGTATAGAAATGGGATACTATCCGGATGAATGGAAAAAATCATTCTTAAAAATAATTCCAAAACCAGGCAAAACGAGTTATGAAGTAAATAAAAGTTATAGACCTATATCATTGACATCTAATCTCTCTAAAACATTTGAGAATATAATAAAAAATAAAGTAAGTAACTATTATTTAGAAAATAATCTAATGAGCTCAAGGCAGCATGGCTTTATGAAATCTAGATCAACTATTACTGGAATGGAAAAAATTATAGAAACTATATTGAAACATAGACAAAAAGAATTGACTTCCTTGATAGCTATAGATATAGCTGGTGCATTCGACAATGCATGGTGGCCTGCGATTATAAAACGAATGGATAATGACAACGTTTCCTCAGATTTAATACGGATCATAAAATCTTATTTGAATAAAGAAAGGGAGGTGAAATTTACATACGAATCAGAAACTTTTTATAAGAAAATAACTAAAGGATGTCCACAGGGTGGACCTTTATCACCACATCTGTGGAATATTTTGCTAAATGATTTGTTGATAAATTTCGAATCAATTAATGCAGATATTATATGTTATGCAGACGATGCTACAATAATTTGCTGGAATAAGACTATTGAAGGACTAAAAACCGCAAGTGAACACACCTTAAATTATGTGATCCAATGGTGTAATAGAAATAAATTAACGATCAGTACAGAGAAAACTAATTTGCTATACCTGCATAACAGAGAAAAAATACCTATCGAGGTTAATAACAATATAATCAGGCCGGTCAAGCAAGTAAAAATTCTGGGAATGAAATTTTCAAATCACAAATGGAAAAATAAAGTTAACTTTACTCCACATGTAAATGATATTCTGTGTAAGGCAGGGCGTATGAAAAATTTATTATGTTCACTAAGCGGCAACGTGTGGGGTTTAGATACACAAAAGAGGTTAACTTTATATAAAACTATAATAAGGCCTGTACTTACATACGGATCAGAAATTTGGCTTAAATATTTAAACAATCGTTCTAAACAAAAACTGAATTCCATGCAGTACCAGATCATTTTATGGGCAGTTAGAGCTTATAAAACCACATCATCTAACTGTGTGCATAGTTTGGCAAAAATTCCACTCCTAATAGACTATATAGAATCTAGAATAATCAAATATGATCTAACTCATCTGTCCACTGAAGATATAATTACTTATGAACCCCATGCTCCAAGTATAGTCAAATCATTCTTACACGCAAAAATGAAGGAAAATTTTGACAATACTAATGAAATTTTCAGAAGCTTTTTCGTGTCTGGAATCCCAAGATTTTTCCGTCCAAATTTTTATAATATCCAATTCATTACAGATCATGGTAATTTTGGGAAATTTTTGGCAACTATCGGCGCGGTGTAGGAACCAGGATGCTTCTGCGGAGGTGAAATTCAGGACTCGAAACATCTACTTATGAATTGCCCAATTTTCGGGGTTTATAGAGAAGACAAATTTGGTCGTATTGGACGGCTTGATGAATTTGTAGGCAATAAAGAGAGGTGCAAAAGTTTTGATCAATTTTGCAAATTTTTTACAACTTTCTTTTAAATTGGAAAAGGGAGAGGGAAAATTAGAAGGAAAAGAATTGCGATGCTTGCTTTGTGTGTTTTGCTTTGTTGTTTGTTTTCTTTTCGGACAATTTTCTTTGTTAATTATGTAAAATAGTGAATTGAACAGGATTGTATATAGCCGATTTGTTGTGATGTAGATAGAGGTCTCGACGCAAATATCCCTGAGTTTGGGATATCGCGTTTCATGATGTTAATAAAGTAATGTTAATCTACCTTCTTTACAATTTTTTTTTCTCTTATTATTAGTTTGAATAAAAGTGCATGGTTCTGTCTTTCTCTCTTTTCTCTAACTACTAAAAATTATACTATTAAATATATTCTCACTTCTATTATTCTATATACAAATTAGAGTATGTCTAAATGACGTGTAAAAGCCGACTGCAAACGACATTACGTTGTTAAATTTTATTGTTATTAATTATAAATATATATGAATGATGTATAAGAAGTAAAGGATTTTTTTCTCTCTCTCTCTCTATTAATTAATAACAATTTACAAATTTTATAATTTGAATTTAAATGATCAAAGAAATAAAGATAATTTTAATACAAAACCAAACTATAAAAATAAACAACTATTTATTTTAATAATTAATTTAGATTTAGCTTGCTAATCTAATCAAATCTACTTGATATAAATTATCATTCTTATCAATTTACTCTTTAAATTTTAAATATAGAATCACTATTATATTTTTATTATATAGTTTTTACACTATATATATATATATATATATATATGGTTCACCTTTTTCGATTACTTTATTCTTTTTGATTTAAGAATATCTGTTTCGTTAAGTGAGTTGGTTTTTAGACAAACACATGACATGTCAAAGCCGATTTATAAGCTTGGTTCCGTTGTTAAATCTTGTTGTTGAATATTTGAAATATTTATTGATACATACAGAATATTCATCTTAATAATAATAATATAAACTTATTATACTCATTTATTACATACTTCATTATTATACATATATAACCAAATATGTAAATAACCAAAATTTATCGCCTTGTTCCATATTATTTAGGAATTGTGGATACATTTTCTCTATTAAGTGTTTCAAAAAAATGACCCCATAGTAAAATAAATGGAAATCAAATCAATCTAAAAAATATTTTATTTAAAAATACATGTTTGTTTAGTTTTTCCATCTAGTAATGGTCGGGCTAACTACCAAGGTTTAAATGGGAGGGACATCGATTTCAAACTATGGCCAAACCATGTTAAAAAAAGGTCAACACGAAAAGTGGAGAACTTTCACGAACCCTTAACATGGACATATTTTATTCATCACTTAAAGAAACAACCATTCGGATATGTAATTGGGAAGTTTTTCTGGGGGAAATTTGCATTATGGACTATGTAACGGAGAATTCTTGGTGCCTCTAGAAATATTGTGCATACGATATATTAACTTTACACTTTAATTTTTGTGTGTATATTTACACATATTGACAAATAAATATTTTAATTTTATTTCCAATATATATGTTATATTAAAATTTTATTTTATTTAAAATTATATTTCATAGATTCAAATACTCTGTTAAATCGACCGCCAGAGGTCACGCTTCCCCTATAAAAACTCATTGTTGTTGTTTTCCGATGGCCGGCTAAAACCTTTGTAATTATGTAAATATAGTCTTTTGTTTTCCTTGTTCTACTCGCCTTAAGCCAGGCAGTACTTTTATCAAATTATGTTTTTTATATATTCCATAAGCTCAATTAAAGATATTTCTAATCTTCATTATTTTTATTATTGTAGTTTCAAGATTTTAACCACGACTGAATTAACATAGCATAATCCTCAAGATAATCAAAATTATCACCTAAAATATATTTCTATAGGTTCAGAAATAAAATAACGCCTTCTCCCCATCACATAGAAATATTTTTGAAAAATTTTACATTTTTATTCTAAAAAACATGCATCTACTAGTATACAGATAGTTTTTTATAAATAATATTTTTGATTGTAGAGTTTTATTATATTTGTCTTAAAGAGTAAAAAAAAATCATTATTAAAACATATAAATTTAAAAAGATCAAATTATTAATCATTTTTACAATATGAAACAATTTGGAGCATTATAAATTTATGATGGAAAGAAAAATATTTTTTCAGATTGGATACATGTTTATTGTTAAACAAACGCGCGCTTTTCAAACAAACAATTATTCATTTGGAAGTTTAATATTTCTTTTGAAGTAATTCTCTCATATATTAATTATTATAGTTTTATAAATAACCGTTTTGTTGACATATTTCGTTAAAAATTAGGATTATTTTGGATTTAATAATGTGTTTTATATTTTAACAAAAAGGCCTCTCTTCTAATCGTGCAGCTAGAAGTTGCTGATGGCTTGCGCCATCTGTCGGAATATATATCAAACTAATTGTTGGTTAGCGGAACATTGTGGGTTCGATTCCGATCCCTGGAAACTTTTATTTTTCCGTTTATCATTACCCTTCACAATTCATCCTTTCATACTTCATCCCAAAGGTTAGAAATGATCGTTATTTCTCCTTAAAATAAATTTCGATTTTTCGTTCAAAATAAACACATGCGGGATAATTTTCAAATGTCGTTCTACAATCATAAGCTGCATTATATTGTATTATAAATTACTTTATATAATCGTTGATTTTTAATTATTCCAGAATTGGGTGAATACCTATTCTTGAATAATCAATAAAAACTAACCACGTATGTGTTTATATTTGTCTAATATTTTGATGAACCAATTCGCCATCTTTTACTAGATTTTTGTATTGAAACATCAGCAATTAGTGTTACAAATCAATAAAGCCTAGTGAAAGATGGGATCCATCCGAATATTGGAAGAGAGGAAACAAATAAAACACAATGATTAAATACAAAATATGCTTGATTTTTTAAAATATAATAATTATGGATTAAAATTTATTCAGAATAATATTTTATCGTATTTAAAAAAAAAATCGAAACGCTGCATGGCCGAAGGCAAAGACAGTATAACGACAGTTGAAAATTATCCCGCATATGTTTCTTTTTGAACGAAAAATCTGAATTTGTTTTGAGCAGAAATAACGATTATTTCTAACCTTAGGGATGAATTATGAAAGGAAGAAATGTGAAGAGTAATGATGGACGGAAAAATAAAAGTGTCCAGGGATGGGAATCGAACCCACAGTGTTCCGCTTACCGGGGAGATGCCATGTCCACTAGGCAGAGTATCAAATTGATTTATTTAAAGGAAAACGATCGCGCGCTAAATAGTTCATATTTCTAAATCCAGATGGCGCGTCTCTGATAGAAATCTAAAGAACTTGTGAATCGTTGATGTATGATGAACAATTAGAATTAAGACAACGGTAATCTTCCTATTCACTATAGAAGAAGAAACACAAGTCAGGGAGAAGAACTTCTTTAGATATGAGAATGATCGTACAACCTTTCGGGTGAGATGTTCTTCTATGGGTATAAAATGATATGAGAGACAAAGACATACACTTTCATGAATTTTTCTCCAGCCTAATCCATGCTGACGAGCGCCAACAGCGCGAAACGCGTTCGTGGATGACTCTTTTTGATTTAGCAAGAAATTGGGTAGGCCAAATATCAGGGAACAGGCTAAATCAATGTTTAGTTGATTTCTGTTCCACCAGATGGCGCTCTGCCTTCTGAAAAGCACATGTGCTCCTGGTCAGGATATGCCTTTTTTATTTTTAACATCAACACCTGACCTTTTTATTTTTTTTCTATTGGTTTTCATATATATATATATATAGTGACAAAACTATATTTAAAACACTTAAACTAATAGTAATATTAAGATAATTTGGGAATTGTATTAGATTAGCAAGTTAAATCTAAATTAAAAATAGGAGATAAAAGTTATTAATATTTTTGTGTTTAAGGTAAATAATTGAACAGTTGTTTAAATTTATTTTATTTAAATCTTATTAAGGAGAGAAAAAGGTAATAAATGATATCTCTAAGATATCAACTTAATTCAAGTTATATTTAAGATTTTAATTTTTATTAGATAAACTTTATTATTTACATTTCATCTATATATATAAAAATCAATGTTTGTATGTTTGTTTGTTTGTATGTTCGGTATACAAATTCGCAGTAGTTCACTAATTCAAACCAAAAATTCCATACATAGGTAAAAAAAATACGGGGAAGACGATAGGCTATTTTAAAAATATATAAATCAATTATTAAAACTATATATTCAAATTATTCTACTTAGCTCACGAACAGCGCCCTCTATCAAGTACTAAAAGGTTATAAATACGTTTAGAATCTAAATCTTCTCAATATTTTATTAATAAAAGTTCGCTTAAAAACCACATATAATATAAATATTTTAGAATAACTGCTCTAATTTGAAATATTTAATATGTTTTATTTATATTTACAAGGAAAACGATAGGCAAATTCAAATTATATAAAAGTGGATATTTTTATTTCAGTACAATTTAGATTAAATTATGCTGATGCAAACAAATAGATAATGCTAATAACAAACTATTATGAAAAAAATCTTATCTAAATATATATCACTCGGGTAGATATGCACACGGGTCAATCCCGGGGCGAAGCCCGGGTCACCCGTCTAGTATATATATAAACCATTGCCCACTTGTGTCATTTTGTACCCATATAAGGGCGTGTTCCCCGAAAGCTTGTACGATCATTCTCTTATAACTAGAATCTCATCTTCCCGACTTGTATTTCTCTTCTTCTAAAGTAGAATCCCATTCAACAAAAATTATCTCTATAATTAAACTGAAAATATTTTTATTTTATTATATATAACATGGACTTGGAATTCGATAAAAAAAATTGGGTGTGTTTTGGTCAAATAGAAATAATTAGCAATAATATGTTTGCGAGCGCTACCATCTCTCTCCAAGAGTCAATTAACAAATCTCTAGCAATCTCTAGATGATGACGCCCTGGCCATCCTGGCGTTTGCCAAGACGCGCATCTATAGGCACTACCTCGGCGCGGAACTGAGGAGTGTACAAGAAGATCCCCTCCTTGTCTGGAGGAGGACTCTCTCAAGGTTGGGAAGCCTTCCTTGCTGAAGATATTTGTATATATATTCCCCTACACTTTA